>JAVQJD010041340.1:0-39883 GCA_036023655.1 Nannoperca australis
GTCAGACTTTTAATGGTCACACGTGAAACCCACTGCAAACACACACATGCACATGCAATTGCGTCCCACAATGGAATTTCTCCTCTGCCTTTAACCCATCCAGTCGTCCTTCCTCCGGGGGGACAGCTGGAGCAGTGGTCAGCCATTCATGCGGCGACCGGGGACCAAGTCCAAGTGTACATGCTCTGCCTTGGTCAGGGACAGGGCAGCAGTCCGTTCTTCTTGCATGTTTTTTCCATGGAGTTTTTTATGATTTATGGAGGAAACCCCTAGTGAACATGCGGAGAACATGCAAACGCCACACAGAAAGGCCACTAAGCCACCTGCAGGGATCGAAACAGGACCTTCTTGCTGTGAGGCAACAGTGCAGTTCACTGAGCCACCATGCCACAAACTAGGTAGCTAGTAATCGAACCACCAACCCACTCTATCTCCTAAACATCTTGGATTATATTGCTTAGCTAATTTAGCTTAACAGATTGATAAAGACCTGAAGTGAGAACTGATATCAACAAGCTTCAGTTAGCCATATTTTATGAGCTTGTGAGTGCATGCTGTGGAAGCTCCCTGTAGGAATCATGATTCTTGTGCAACCCACAATAACTGATGACTCGTCATCGTTCCAACAAAAGGATCTATTCAGACTCCCACAAGAGCATTAGATTTTACCAAACCCTCTCTTTCACTTCAAGACAAGGAGCCAATTACACATCCCTCAAACACTTCTAATAAACATCACCCCCGCGCCACACCCCACGCTCAACACACAAGGACGAAAAATTGGTTGTTTATCAAATGCCTCTCAAGTCTGTGGATGTTTGCGGGAGGAGGCGAAGAGAGGAGGAGAGTGAGTGCATTTCCCCCAGTGGCCCAGAGACATATCAATATAATCATGTACTTTTACTCTTTTTGCAGAACTGGTCCCAAGAAACTTTGGGGAACGAAAGAAAATCGCTTAAAATAACTTGCTATTTGTAGCAGAAGTGTGATAAATACTTTAGCACTAATAAAGAAGATGGAGAAGGAAAACTAGGAAGTCTAGGAAGGAGAAGAATCCTTTTAACAGCACAGGGGAATGCACACATCTCTTTAATAGTAGGGGGACATTTTCACAGGAAGTCCCAACCCCTGTGCACACATTCCTCTGAGTGTCCAAGTGACCTTTTCAAACCTCTTAAACCCCACAGACTTGCCAGTGTCATTTCCAACTCATGCTGGGCAGCCAAAATAGTTCAAAGTCCAGAGAGATCCAGAAGTTTCCACTGATACCAAATATGTCCGGCTGAATTAGGGGGGACTGTATATAAAATAGTGCATAAGATATTTCAATGTGATACAATGGTGAAGCCATTAATAACATGGAAAACTGGGTTTTAATATTTTACTCAATGTAAATATCAAGCTGATTAGGAACATTATACCCTTGAATAGTGTGTAATAAGATGATTTGTCCAACCTTAAAGCTACTTAAAGTGAAACTAAAGGGGAAACTGGATGTTCAGGGATGTTTATTTTCAAAAACCTAAATATATCTATACCCTAATGAGACCTTTACATACTTAATTATTGCCCAATTTCCCCCATTTTTTTTCTCAAATTAAACTCTAAAACCACTTCAGGACTAAATGAACCTAAAATATAGCCCTGTAAAATATGTCCTCAACACCATTTCAACTATGAAAATTGGTTAAAATCTCCAGAAGAAGCTTGCAAGTGGACCTTGAGTTAATAATATTCTGTCAAACTATTTATTTCAAAACCAATAATATATTTTAACACTCATCTTTGTCTTCATTCATTCTGATTTCCTAAACTGTTGAAATTGTTTCTCATTGCATGCATTGCTTCACCAGTGAACACCAAGATCAGGCTGCAACAAAAAACTGAGGGGTTAAATTTCTGTTTTCCTGCTTGAAAAATTGCAATACTAACAAGATGTTTTAAAAATGATTTAATATTTACTAGTTGTAATTCTAACTAATTATATCCACAATTCAATTCACACTAATGGAAATGTCAATTGTTGATATTAACAATTCAGTTCTTATCAGTAGCAATGTTCATTGTAGATGTCTAAATTTTTTCTTACATTACAGATATAATTAATGGAATTGTAGATATTTAAAATTAAATTCTGAATTGAATTATTGATATGTCGGCTTGGAATTGTAACTAGAATTTCATTTCAGATATCTGAAATAAAATTGTAACTGAAAACTATTTTCTATCTCTGCAATTCATTTTATAGCTAGTAAATTGAATTTCAGATAGCATACAAGGAATTTCCACTAGTCAAAATGTCATTGTAGGTATCTTCAGTGACATAGGTCATATTCCAAATTAATATGATAATTCGGGCTAAAGAACCACTCTACTGTGCCTCTAATTGGCTTAGCATTTGTTGAAGACTTTTGAGGTAGCCTATTTAAAAGTCAACCTAGCTTTGTGGTACTTTATGATATGATGCCAACATATCAGAAATGCAATTGTTGATATCTGAAATGGGAAAATAAATGCAAAAAAATATTTTTTCAACGTAAAATTTAAAATGTAATTGTAGATATCTGTAATTGTTATTCTTACTAGTAAAAAAGGAATTACTGATATCCAAAATTAAATCAAAGATATATGTATCAACAAAAAATTTTTTTTGTTGAAATGTAATTTCCACTACTCTGAATCTAGTCCTACTGACTAAATGTGAAAGGGCTTGCCAGAGTGGATCGCACGGAGTGATCCCTCAAGTAAGGCTTGATATCTGGACAGATTTTGTTGAACTGTTTTATTTTGTGAAAGTTAAATCTTTGTGTTTTTGATGATGAAATGCAAGTTTTGACACTGTATTTTAATATTTGAATGCTGTTTACTTGTTTGATGTTGATGGATCTTTGAGAATCTAGTTTGGTGAAGCTGTGGTTGCTTGGTTAGTCTGACTGGTCATTCAGTTCAACTTTCAGTGCTGTTTTCACTCAGTTTAGTTGTTTGTACCTTTGTGTTTCTTTTGTTTTTTCTCTCTTTTCCTCTCACTGATAAATACACTCACCTACAGAGTGAGTGACACCACAGTCTCATTATCTCATTATTAGTATTATTTTTAGGAATACTAACATCAATACCATCATTGCAACTATTAATTTACATCTCTATGTAGAACTGGACTGTATGCCCACCCCCTCAACCCAACCGGTCGAGGCAGATGACCGTCCACCTAGAGCCTGGTTCTGCTCGAGGTTTCTACCTGTTAAAAGGGAGTCTTTCCTTGTCATTGTCACTTAGTGGCTTGCTCATGGTAGGACTGTTGGGTCTTTGTAAATATAAGAGTTTGTCTTGACCTGCTCTATACGAAAAAGTGCCCTGAAATAACTTTGTTATGATACGCTATATAAATAAAATTGAATTGAATTTAAGGTCCCATGATATTCAATTTATGTCTTCTTAAATAAAATAATTTTACATTTCAATGATCTGTTTTTTATATACTGACAGTTTTAAAAGAGCATTGTATGTCAGCCAATAAATGTAAATACAATGTTGATGTTGTATTGTCTGATTCCAGCCGACACTTTCCCTCTCTGTCATGACGCATAACCACATCTGTCGTCCATTCACATGTGAATTATACAGACACCCTTCCAACACTGAACCCATTTAACATCGTAATCACAGTTCCTCTCAGCAGCCCATTTCCTTCCATGGAACATTATTACCCATGATTCATTTCCTCATCATTAAGAGCTGTGGCTGCGTGGCCAAATATAAAAAATGTCATGATAATGGAAAGAAATTTAGCAAATATGTATTACTGAGATCACCCTATACATATCTGTCTACAGATGATTGTCAAATACTGTGCTGGCCTCTGTGGAGGAGGGATTGTGTGAGCGTACAGAATTTGATTGTAAAATGAATGATAATTTCACCAATGTGCAACACCGCGCTCTCATGTTTGACCCAGAAATAATACTGACAGAAACCAGGGAGGAAAAAATGGATTTGTGAACAATAAACATTGATAGATAGAAGTGCAGTCAACAAAAGAAGGTGGTTTCTGTGTCACTGGGCTTCTAGGCTCAAGATGACAAGTCTATAGGATCTCAGAAAATGTTCAGATCTGAAGTAAAATATGCAGGAGGAGTTGATAACAAAAGACCATTTGAAGTACATGGCAGGAAGTCACAAACAATACGCTGTTAAGAAAAATCTACATGAATATATAGAAAGAACTGAAATATTATTATGTATTTATGTATTCAGGTATATCATGTGTTCCATTCTTTTTTAAATTAATTCTGCCCATTCATTTCTCTTTGAAATGAATGTGCAGAATGTTTGCCCCTTTTCAACCCCTTGATAGTCTTTTAGACTTTTACACAACACTTTACACTTTCTCACATTAGTTCAGCTTTTTCATATCTACTTTTTAGTAATATCAGTTATGTTTTGACTTTATAGTATTTGTGTTCAGTCTAATGAAATATATATACCTCCACAGAGTAAGGCAAGTCCTGACAAGTCCACTCAATGGGAAGAACAAGGTGCGAGCTATCTATGACCTGCCCGTCATCAGATACCCCTCTGGTATAATAAGCTGGCCAAAAGAGGAGATAGAGGCCACCGATATAAAGACAAGGAAGCTCCTAACAATGAATGGATGATTTTACCCCAAATACAGCACCCTGAGACTGTACACTATGCGGAAGGAAGGAGGCCGAGGACAATTGAGTGTCAGAGCAACTATCTAGGATGAAACAACAAAGGTCCATGAGTAAATTAAGAAGATGGCCCCAAGTGATGAGTTACTTAGGGAGTACCTTTAGGGAGCAGAAGCCTGATTAGGAAGATGAGCAGGTGGAACCATCATGGGCGGACAAACCCCCTGCACTGTATGTACCACCGGCAGATAGAAGAAGTGGCTGGAAAAGGCTGGACTGAAAGACAGCACAGAGGCACTAATCATGGCAGCACAGGAACAAGCTCTAAGCACAAGATCAATAGAGGCCGGGGTCTACCACACCAGGCAGGACGCCAGGGGCAGACTGTGCAAATATGCCCCTGAGACAATCCAGCACATAACAGCAAGGTGTTCGATGCTAGCAGGCAGGGCGTACATAACCAGTGGCTAGCATAGTGTACAGGATCATCTGTGCTGAGTATGGGTTGGAAGTCCCAAGGTCAAAATGGGACATACTTCCAAAGGTGGCTGAGAATGACCAAGCTAAGATCCTGTGGGACACAAACTGACAAACTAGTGATGGTGAACCAACCGGACATAGTAGTGGTAGACAAACAGAACAGCAGAAGAAGGCAGTAGTAATAGATGTAGTAATCCCAAACGACGGCAACATCACGAAGAAGGAACACGAGAAGCTTGACAAATACCAAGGGTTGCGAGAAGAACTAGAAAAGATGTGGAGAGTGAAGGCAACAGTGGTCCCCGTGATAATAAGAACACTCGGGGCTGTGACCCCCAAACTGGGAGAGTGGCTCCAGCAGATTCCATTTGATAGTGTACCATTTGTCAGTCAGTAGTCTGAAACAAAGCTGACTATGTTTGGCTGATTAGACATCAGCACTCACTGGCAGTTCCTCTTTTTTAGCTGCTGAAAGTGTCAAAGTCTTGCAAGCATTTCAGCTCCCAGCAATCAAATCATATTTTTTTCACTAGCTGGTACATGGATTTAATGCCAAATATAGTTTCACCATGCATGGAGTCTAATCAGCTAGAATAACTAATAATAACACATATGTGGGTGAGCAGGGCCTGATGAATGGCAAAAATATCTTTAACTTCACGACAACATCCTCATGTTTGTTGTTGTTGTTGTTGTTGTTGTTCTGGTGTTAATCTGTATTTTACATTGACCACTGCTACTGCAAAGCAAAAAGAGCAGTAACCAATTAAATGCAACTTAAAATGTTATCTCTTCCCTGCCATTACTCTAACCCTTACAAAAGTAGACACCATTCAATCAAGAAAGACTTGAATGAGTGAACCAATATTTATTGACAAGCATAATAAAGATGGGAAATGTGAGAAGGCAATTAGACCTCATCGTGATGTTGTCATTTTTTAAGGGGATAGAAAAGCCGTGAGTAATATAGGATAACCCCCTAAGGAGTATAGACACTGTTGGTGGTGTTAGAAGGATGGCTAAAGATCTGGATGTGATGAGTAAACTTCTGATGAACTCGACTCGGACACTGAATGTGGCAACTTGGTGGTGAACTGGGTGGAAGAGGGTCGCAATGCACTGAAATGACAGCTGACAGCAAGCCAGAGGGGGACAGTTTTAAAGTTTGACAGCAGCAAGATGATTGATTGGAGATTGTGGCAAAATGTGGTTGGATAAGTGATAGAGTAAACGCCCATAATCGGCTGTTTAAGAGAAGCGGGGAAAGAGAGAGAGAGATGCGAATGAATGAGGCATAAAGATAGTCTTCTGATTGAACTTATGCTGAGCTTCATAAAGGGTGCAATGTAATGGTCAGTGAGTTTGATTTAGATTACAACTGCCAGTCGGAAAGAAGATCACCTCACATGATTTTGTTGCTAAGGACAATTACCCAAAATCTATGTTTATGTTCCATGGCAACCTTGGATGACTTTTCTGTACAACACATTGCTTAGAAACATTAGCAAAAATCTTAAGTATTGCTGCCTCCAATGGTAAGACATTTTTGTAGAGAATGATGGTTCTAGTACCAAGTGAGAGGGGTGTACCTTCAGGTTAGACATTAAGTATGGCGAGAAACCTCAAAATGTTATTGCTTTAATCATGCTGAAAATGACCCTGTGGTGGACAAATCCGATCCTATTGAAATGAAGGGGCATGTACCAACTCACTGCATTCACCCTTTCTGTAGTTTTGCCTTTAGACACAGTGAGCTGTCAGACTTGATGATGGAGTACATCTGCTACATTTCTTGCTGAGATTGACTTATTGACTCATGTGTACACAGCACCTAAAAGGTTAAGCTGCTGTAGCTCTCTTTTGAGAGAGTAACCCAAAATGCATAAATTCAAGAAATCTGATGATGTTGTAAGAGCAACAATAAATGTGATGTTTTTAGACTTCTTCTATTCCATATTATTAAATCCATACTCACTCTGCAGACTGTCTCAACTGTAACATCACTACAAGAATTTGTGACTACATTTCTGTTTGGATTTGCCGGGCTTTGTACTTCATCCTCTGCAATAAATATAAGAGCTCAGAGAGACTTTGGATTCTGCTGAGGTGGAGGATAGTAGCTCACAATGGATTGGATTGTTTTCCGAAAACTGGGTCGTCTCTATCTCAATGAGACCTTTGGGTGGCATATAATGGCCCAGTTGAACAATTTGGTTTGATTATGAAAAACATGCTTAACTACAGGGCAGCACTTCATGGAGAGCAATTTAATAATGCAAGCTCAGTCAGTATGAATGCATATTAATAAAGCTTCAATTCCTCAAGGTGTACACACTATAAAAAGTAACAACACCTAAGGGACTGATATGAAAGTAATTATTTGTCAGTAATTATTGTTGGTAAAGTATACGTTTCTGTATATTGACTATTGGCTTTATTGGCAAATTCTGTAACTTGCTGCTCCATGTAATTTATTTTATTTTGGGGTTTAGTTGAAATAATCATAATGTGGGGACCAAACCTGTTCCAAATGGGACATTATGGGGGACTCACCACCTATCCAGGATTAACATTAGGTCTCCACAAGGTTATCCATCCATATTATCCTCTGGGGAAATTTGTGGGCAGCCACGCAGGGGAATAAATGCGATACCTCAACAGCTTCCTACAGGTTTCTTATGTTGATTTACAGGCTACCTCGCCACTTAAATACTCCTCCTGCAATTGAGACCAAAGACATACTATCAACTACTGTCCGTGTGTGCGTGTGTGTACAAAACCAGACCCAGTGAGAGAGAGAAAATAAAATACGGTACATTAGAGTGGCCTGAGTTGCATTAACAAGACAGGGGGAGTCAGGGGAGTACTGTATGTGTGTGAGATAGGGGTGTGTATGATGGTGTGTGTGTGTGTGTGTGTGTGTGTGCTCTTGTGGAGAATGCGATGTTTTCATTTTGTTGCTCCTTTTAACAAACTGAGCTCCTAGGGATGTTGCATCAGGTTAGGTTTAGTGCAAGGGTTCAATTTAAAGTTAAGAAGAAGTGTCACTTTACACCTCTGTAAGTTGTTTGATTCCTTATGCACAAGGACAGAATTTTCATTTAAACTTTTGAGGGAACTACAAGGAAACGTCACTACACTAGACTACTACTGCACAGACAGGTGGGAGTTTTAATAAGATACCATTCATGTGTATGATATCCATAGACTATGATAAACACAGTCTAGCAAAAGCCATCTACAGTCACGCAACGACATGGAGGTTTTCTTGTTCTCAAAATAATTTTTTTAAGAGACAGGATTTAAACTCATTACCTCTATTTCAGCAAACATGACAAAAAAAAAGAAAAACATTTGTAATGTTTTAATCATATTCAAGCAAACACAATCTTGGAATCAGACAAACTTAACAACTTAAAAACAACACACGTACAAAATTGTAAAAGTTAAGAAAACTATCTAAAATTAGGAAAAATGTATTTCCTCTCTCCAAATCCTTTTCTTGGCCCATTTTCATTTTGTTTATGCAAAATAACCCACCCCATAAAACCCTATTTTACATTTGAAATATAAACCAGGCTTTTGTTGAAATTAAGATATCATGAATTCTGACTAAAGGCAATTCAACCACTTCAGTTCTAATTTCAGTTTCTAAGACTTACAGACATCCTCCACTGTATTAATAACTCTTTGAAGAGAATTTGAGTGTCAGTAATAGAAACTGCTATTGCTGTATGTAATAAGAAGACAACATTTTTAACAGTGATGGCTTCACCAAGTCAGACACCTGAGTGACCTGAGTGAATTCTTCTTCTTCAATCATTTACCTGTTCAGTCGATGATCATGAATATTCATAGCAAAGGAGAATTATCATTTTTTTTTATATTTCTTTTCAAATTGCATTTGCAGCACCAATTTCTCTGTCGATCTGTATGTTCTAAACAATCAGTTTCCCCATTATTATTTTGGCTAAACACACTAGCTTCAAGGCTGACCACCACCACCTGAAAGGCTTTAGTCTGAAGTCTGCAGGGTCACACACCTTCAGTGCCACGCTGCTTAAAGGCTTTATGCATATTTTCAGCAATGTAATGGATCATTAAGATTGATTAGAGGACGGTGCAAATCAAACAAATTCAGAGTACCATTGGCAATGCAATGCTCCAAGGACAGAAATGGCTTTTAAAAAAATCACTTAATGTGAGTTACTATTGATCTCAGCTCCTGGTCAATAGTCATCTCAGAAGCTGATGGAGGGGACATATGGAGGTTTGTGGGTGGACGCAAATGACCTCTGATTTGGCCAATAGCCATCCTGGGAGGTAGCCTGTGACAGGAGAAGGTAGTGGAAATGAATGGAGAGCCCATCGGTCTGACAAAAAACAGTTTTTTTCTGAAAGTTTCAGCCATTTTTCTTAGGAGAACATCTTATGTGTTTCAAGCTACATTTTATATATACTCTCTTATTGCATTTAAAAACAAATGAAATCTGACCATCTGAAAGTAACTAGTGATATAGAATGCAAGACTCAACGCTAATGTGCAAAGTCTTGCATTAAAAATATACAAAGTTGCTAGATAAAAAAAAGAAGAACCAGACAAAAGATGCATGTGTGTGAAAGCTGCAGTCAGCAAGTTTGTGCAAAATGAAAAGGAGAGTTCACTTTGAAGTTTAAGGACTCCCAGAAATCCTGTAAGGTGAGATCAGCAAGACATGTACAATGTGCCATTGCTAATCTGCCAAGCTGGTCTTTGATGCTTTATGTGAAAAAAAAAACAGGGATGAGAAGAAGGAAGGAAAATATTGGGCATTGGCGAACTTCGCTCTTCTCAATATTTAGACATTCAATAGTTTAAGTTCATGTCCTTACAGTCGACATGAAGAATTAAATACATTCATGATTTAAATGTATTTGATAGATTTCTCTGCATGTGCAACAATTTTCTTTAATGACCAAACCAAACGCCAGGGTTAACCTGTCTTAAGTCTTACTTTTTTATATAAAAATAAGACTGATGTATTTCAATATAACAATCTGGTGCTGCCACCAAATGAGAGGAATATGTTAAGTCACTGCTATACAGCTGAAGAGTAAAGGGCTTCCAGTTGGCATGATTTTACATACAAATCATGGAAACCAAAAAACATCAGTGAATGTTGAATGGGATTCTAAATGAGATACAGCTGAAAAGGTGCAAGATGTAAAAATGTAGTGTCACAGCTTTGCATCAATTTGCAGAACACATCATCTATCAGGATAAAGTTTAATACTGCATTATGTTTGGTGGCACTGAAAAGATCAGCCTTACAGGTTAAACCTCCCTGCAAGCAAGATCCAGATAAGAAACAATTTTTTGAGCTGGAAACAAGAAAGGGCTCAAGTGGCATTATGGACTAAAACAAGCTCTACAATGTATTATATCTGCAAGAGTTTAAGCTCACTGGGTAGAGCAACAGTATTCCTTATTCCATCTTTTAATTACTTTCTTTAGGTTTATTTTTTCCTAATATACATTCTCACAATGATTCCAAATATGTCATATTCTACACAAGATGTTAGTTTTTTCCATTTTTTGTAATACAGCAGCCATAAAAATGGTGTGATATAACGTGTAACAGTTAGATGCATAATATACAGTATGTGACTGTCATATAGTGTATATAAATCATATATGTATATTTAATCAGTGCATATGAATGTAAAAAGACATTTGAAGGTACCCATTTCAGTATAGAAGGGATTTTAAGAATCAGCATTAGAGAAGATTAATTTATCTGCCTTGAAGTAGAGCTTGCACCATTTTCATAGATGATATTTGGTATTTAAACAAGGCTAGTCTCTATAAAGGTTGCACAGACAAATATTGCATTTGGAATGGACTTAGGAGAAATAAACAAAATATGCTCGCAACCTTGGTGTCATATGTGATTCAGGCATTCAGACTGTGAACAAAATCCTCCACAAGTCAGTGGAGGCTCATTATTTCCCTATCAAGCTGGGTGACTAGAAAAATGGAATTCTACTCAATAGAACTGTGAATGAAAGACCCCCACCCACCACCTAGTCAGAGAAGAAGTGACATACAGTATCAGCCATGTTGCTTGCACAGTGAATTCAGGTTACACATTCAAAGCGACAATAATGCCAATGCAACAACAATGACAGATTACAAATCCGCTAAAACAAAGCAAGGGCATTAGGAATGATCCACTGCTGTGTTTCCCTAAATCCTGAGATTTGTGGAAAAAAATACAATAAGTAAAAAAAATCTGTCTTTAGTGCTTAAATTATTGATCCATATTGCTTCACGCTTCCCCACATTATCACCTAGGGTATAACCTGTGATGACCTGGCAGCACCTCAGTTAGACCTTGTGTAATAAGATATAATCACACAGTTGACTCTAATGGTCAACTCTTTAACGTGTGGAAAGGTAATGAAAGTGAGGCAATGCTTTCCTCACACTACAGAACAATCTTATTGAGTGTGAGGTTGCTGAGTCTAAAATGAGTCTGTTTCTCAGACACTCTAAAGGCCCACAGAAATTAGATAGCATACAACTGTTTCATAGGCTGTATAGTATTCCCCATGACAAATAAACACACCTTTAGTGGAGAGCCCCTGCTGAGAGACAGGATAAAACAATACTTATTTATTTCAGCTTTCCCATGAAAGCAGGCTAACTCCCAAAGGAATATTCTACTGTAGAAATATTATAGTGATGTATTACCACGAACCCCAGACTCACTGTTGAGCAGTGTAAAGTTCAGACCAAAGAATCACAACAAGACAAGTTAAAACTTGCACCTACCCACAATGCCAGTTTACACAGATTTAACTAGACGAGACTGTGTATCGTATTTGTAATATGAGTGAGGATAGTGATAGTGTGTTACTTGCCACAGTAGCAATTCTAGTATTGATGAAACGGTGAAAACTACAAAAAAATCTTTTGTTTGCTGTAAACCTATGTGTAAACTGTTGGGTTTGAAGTGCTGCAAGCCGTGTCAAAACGTCAACTGTGATTTATTTTTTATGAATTCCAAGTGAAAGTAAGCAGGCGTTCCAAGCTTTGATTTGTTTTAGTTTTATTGCTGTTTCAGCTGGAAATATCTGTATCCACAGGGGCTGTCATGGCCATAACAGGACACTTCCATTCTTGACTTTTGCACTACAGGTGTCATCAGAAGGGTACCTGAGCTTTCCAACTGCCTTTTTCTGAAAAATGAACCTAACCATCCTCTTTTTCATTTTGCCCCTGCCCCTGACAGAGTCTGGGGACACCACTGATGTCTTGATGTCCTAATATCAAGAATATTATTATTATTAACTCAACTATAATAAAGAGCAATATGGTGTAGGAAAGAGCGCACATTGGCATTCTATATAGCAACATGAAAAGCACCCCATAGGAACATTTTGTGATTTTTCACATCGCACCTCCTGGAAGCAAACCTAATGTGTCACATTAAACAGATACTGCAAGCAAACAAAGAGGTATCTAGCTGCAGCATATTTACCCCAAACCCATCAAATTCCCGTTATATTCTGCACTGCCGTGAAAGCCGTGTCCCTCTGCCCGTTGCAGAGAAGGGGGGCGGGCTGTAGGACGGAGCAGCCAGCGTCGGGGAGGGAGCTGAATAATTGATCTCTCTCTATCGGTCAGGAGGACGTTAGTGGGACGTTTCTCTCTCCAGCCCTCCATGTGATTCAGTCGCTCCTTCCCATTACGGTGTGAACAGCAGTAGTCACCCTCCGCAAACCACCACCTCCCTCTACTACTCCTCGTGCTCTCTACGTGTGTGTGTGTGTGTGTGTGTGTGTAAGTGAGTGTGTGTGTGCAGGAAGACGAAGCGGCAGGCAGGAGGAAGCACCAAGGACGTCCTTTTTCCAGCCCCGCGAGCCGGAGATGCAAGGGACGAGCAGTTAGATTAGCCCGTGCTGCTGTTGCCTGCTGCAGGATAACTTCGTTCCGGAGGGTGTTGCAGCTGAAGCTCTGCTCTCTGATCCTTGTTTGGTGTGTGAGTGTGTAAGGAGGATTTCAGCCAGTCGCCGGACGGAG
Organism: Nannoperca australis; assembly: GCA_036023655.1. Lineage (NCBI taxonomy): Eukaryota > Metazoa > Chordata > Actinopteri > Centrarchiformes > Percichthyidae > Nannoperca > Nannoperca australis. Next base: position 13,198 of record JAVQJD010041340.1, read on the forward strand.
GTAAATCGATGCTTGATGAGGCTGCTTCAATGCAATCCAATGGTTTGGGGAGCTATCCACTCGCAGTGGTGCTGATACCAGGCTCTGATAAAACAAGGAAGTGCATGTGTATCCCTGCTTTCACACAATCTCTGTCTCTTTGCACGCAAATGCACAATCAGGTCGATTTTGAACACATATACTGCACACTGCATATGTAGCTGTAAACATGCATGCATCAGTCTGCATTGTTGCTTAACTAATAGCAGCTTTTTAGATTCCGGAGTGGAATGGCTGTGTCCAATGTCCCTCCAATGGAGGATGGAAAGTTTTACCACATGATCAGGAACAATAAACAGCAGTGGTTGAGTCCGGCGTCCACATAATGCAACAGACTGTCCTGCCAAGCTGCGGACTTTCTCAAAACTCGCGTGGCTGCGGACGGAGCTCTGCCAAATAGAGGTTATTAATGATTGTCGTGACAGGTACTCCCGCCAGTGCCGGACACTAACCCTGTCCGGGATTCTTCAAAACGCGCCGTTTAACGTTTTTCTGATTGTTTGAATCATTGACCTTGGAGTCCTTCGATTGGCGCATTGAAGGAACGTGCCTGACGCTCATATACAGATTCTATAAGCTTAGGCTACATGTGACTGTTGACTGGAGCTAAATGTAGTCATTTCGGATTCATTTTTCTATACAATATTTAGTAGGGAGCGTGTCTGTAGTTGACTTAAGTGAGTTCATAGTGACCTCCTTTTCCTACTTAATGACATGTTAAGTCATGATCAGTCTGCCTGTATTGTATGCGTTGTATACTCGTTGTTTTGCTGTTGATACAGTTTAAGGTTATTACCTTTAGGATTATCGATTTTCTGACAAAAACATGCACTTTTGGTCATTTTCTTCTTCAGATCTGGCAACAACGGACTTCTTCTTTTCCGTAACAATTGAATGTAACATCGCTCGGATAAGGAAGGCAGGGAATTAAAAGCCATCATCATGAATTTCGTTATGAAACAAGCGTTGGGAGGTAAGATCGACTTTTTATTAACTGTTGCACCCCAGAGTGTGAATGAATATACGTGTGTGAGTCCGATGATGTTTCCTGGAGCTTTTATTTTTCTTCAAACTTCTGTTCGACTTTTTCATATTCAGTGCCTTCCCAATTACACGTCTTGATGCACACATTCACACAGCATTATTCTCCTCAATCTGGGACAGCTGCTCTCGAGGAAGTCAATTGATCTTTTATTTCTTTTTTTCTTGTCTCCCTTCCCTCTATGCGCTTGGTGTTTTTTGCATTCCCCCTCCACATCTGCTGCTGCCTCGCTGCACACATGGCGCAGTTGGCCCCAGGGGCACACTGAGTACAGCTTACAGTAACGGGCTGATGATTCGCAGACTGAACTGTTGTGGCCAAAAAGGCATTTCATGTTTCAGTGAGTGCCACCTGCTTACCAAGAGGTGTTAAAACAGGTCTCTGTCGTGGCTCAGTCTTACCATTAATCAGGCTGTGGTGGCGCTTCTTGACTGGACGCTGCAGTGACTCTTATCTCGCCATGCTGAGCACACATGTTCCACCTGAAGGGGAAAAAAGATAATCAAGCAGAATCTGATCTTCAATAATTTCATTCCAGCATGCGAGATTTTCTAATTGCTTGTGCTGCAATGACTCCCCGGACATGAAATTATCATAACAGTGTAATGAATTTTGAAGGAATATGTACTTGCTATCATGTATGAATATGCAGATAGTGCAGTGGAAGGTGAACGGCCCTAAATGGTTTCCACACAGCAGAGACGCTGCTTGGTGATTTGTCCGTAGCGGGCACTTAGAGTGGAAATACAACCCTGCTCTGCTGTTGTTGGTATTTCAGGAGATGAGAACTCACACTCTGACGTGTCTGAACTAAAATGAATTTGTGCTCCTCAAGCATATAAGCATATAGCGTATTTATGAGAATTAACGCCTCATGCATGGTGTCATGCATGTATTTTCTTATAACAATACATATTCATGACTAAATAAACAATTCAAATTATACATTTAAAATGTAATATTTAAAATTTAAAAACTATTACAGATAATATCTAAAAGTTATATATATATATATATATTTGGTGCCTTCTTGAATAATGTTTTACATTTGTTCTAGTCATTTATGTTAAATTGACGTAAAATGACGTTTTTGTCATTCATTATTCATACTTGTTTATAAAGGATTCTGAAATAACTATAAGTGTTTTATCTTAAAGCCCTTGTAAACACCTGTAAACAATCAAAGTTGAAGTTTGGGGTAAATATCATTTAAAGTAAATATCCTTAGTGAATTTAACAGTCCAACACTAAGCTAATCTGCATCACTAGGACGGTATGAGTGTTTGATCTGTTGCCTGGCGACATGAGGAAAAAAAAACCACAACTGTCATCACAATCAGATTCAAATGTTGCTAAATCCTGATTGGTGCAGAGAAGTATGTGACTGACACATTTTTCCAAATGAGTCCAGCCCCCTTTAAGCTAGTAAGGAGGGCACGGTCAAAGCCAACACAGACAGAAATCTCTCAGGTGAAATAATCAAAACAGCTCAAACTTTTGTACACAATTGTGTTTACGGAGAGTGTAGGACATCCTCTCTCATAGTAAGAAGCTGATTAAGAAAATTTGTATTCAGGGCCTTTAATTAATACCAATGTTTCATACACAAACATTTTTGTTGAAATCTACAAAGCTGTAAAAAGTTTGGCAACAACTATGATGTAGTAACTGTTGCATTATTGAAGACATGGGATGATGTAATTTTGACACTGGAGACATCTTTTTTCCTATCAACAGTCAACATTGGTTTATTTTAACCATAAAGGGGATATTTCCCTAAACTTGAAGGAATACTTGACTGACCATTTGAGTATCAAATCTTCACTGCCTGAAGGCTGGAATGGTGGCTCATAAAATCTGGAGCTTATTCCTTTGTGAGAGTAAGCAGCTGTGTCAAAACATCCATAAAAACATCTCAAACCAGCCCTGCAGCATAATCCACTCCTCCTCTGTTGGTCTTTATTGTTGAGTATTGCCAACACTTTTCACTTGACCAATAAATCGTTGAATACAACAGCAGAGTGATGGATCCACAGGGAGGTGATTCTTTGTTGTGGAGAAACTATTAGTGTTATAGAGATTTTTTTAGAGCTCCAGGTAATTGTAGTCCAGTTGAATGCAGCTTTAGACAGCTAAAATGTATGCATTGAAATGCAATTTTATTCATTTCATTTGTGTTCAGTTTTTTTCATATGTGTTCAGTTTTACTCAGTGACCCAGAATATTATCCAAAGTTTCAACATTCAAATTTATGGTGTCATTGTCATCAGATACAAAGTCAACAAATTCTAGCTTTAACAACAGTCCTAATATGACAGCAGGTTAAGATTGTTATGGTAAAAGTTGACATTTCTATTTAGCACTCTTAGTGTAGCACCAAACACTTATGATTTCAGTAGGGATCATCTGATAATTGAGTAGTTGTGGTCAGTTAAAAAAGGTCATCATAGATGGAATAATGGTTGTGCCGGAAAGAGATGGTCATCTCATCATATGGTAACAAGGTACACGTACACACACACACACACACACACACACACACACACACACACACACAGCTTCACCACCTGTTCTCCATTACATGACCTAATGTAGCATGCACATGCAGTCGTCACTGTTGCCCCTGGCCAGTCTGTCTCTGAAGGAGATGGAGGATCTGAGGTTACGTCACAGTGAACCTGTACAGTGCAGCAAGGTTTCACAGGAAAGGATCGACCTGATTTCTCCTCTTCAGTTTGTCCAGTGAGGGGTTCCTGAATGAGTGTGTGGATTCAAAAACATAAAAAATGTAATTGGGTTGAAACTAGTAATTCAGATTTTTTTAAGAATATGAAATCTAGCAAATGCACACTTCTCTATGACAGATTTAGATTTATATAACTAAATGAACTAACTAACTGAATAGACAAAGCCACAATGTAATCTTTGAATTACACACAAGAAACAAGAAACAATGGGAAAAATACATCTAAAAGTATGAAATTGTATAGCCTGTACTAAAATGGTCGCATTTGTAGTTACGGTGCTAAAACTGGCAAACACACTGGTGTGTTGCTTTAAGTCTGCTGGGCTCTGTGGCTGTGTTGTCTTTGTTTGTGTCAGGTACAGTAGCTGTGTGTTCATCACATATTTAGATGTGTATGTGTGGTTCACTGCTGGTGGGTGTGTTAGTGGGTGTCCTGGGGAGCTGCAGGTGCCCACCACCGGGCTCATACAAAGCTCCTCGTCAACAAAGACGAGTCAAATCCGCTGAACTGTGCATAAAAGAAATTTCACACATGAGGAAAAGCAGGCAGTTTGTGCCAAGGTCTTCACCTTAAGCAGAGTATTTCTTTCCATCTTGGGGAGCAGGTTTTTTTCATTTTCTTCTTAAGGCGTAATGAGTTTTCATTGTGCAGTGGATTAGCTGTGGGCAAGTATCTAATTTCTCTCTCCCTCTTTGCGCTCTGAGGAGAAACTCACACTCCATCTGCTCCCATCAATTCTGTGATTTGTATTCTGACTGTTTTATACAGTGAAGAGCAAGGTCGTCTCACTTGGCACTAAGGAAGAGCTTGTCTCTGTCACCCACAACCCTTTCAGCCTTTGAAACTCAAGTCATAGATCCCAAAGATTTTTATGTCAGGGACCCCCAGAAGATGAGGAGAGCATTAACAGTCTGTACTGGGATATAAGAAAAGACCATGCTGGTTGTTTTGTATGATTTAGCTAGTTCACTGCTAATCATGTGGATTTAAGTATAACTGCACCCAAGCAAATAGTCCTTGTGCTGCTGACTAGTGGTTACTAAATGATTTGTCCATACTCTGTGCAGCATAGCTTGGTGTGGTTGCCAGTACAATAGATCACATTTGACAACACCCAATTATGATCATGTTCAACAAACTCAAGGCCTGGTTGAACCAACATTTTCAGCTAAATGAATGTAATTTGATGGAGTATATCTGCGCTAGTCTTACACATCAAGGTCAATTTAAGTGTTCTTTGACAATTAGAAAATCATGAGTGATGATAGATAGATTGATAGACTTTATTAATCCCAGAGGGGAAATTGTAGAATTGCAGTAGTAAAAAAAGGAACAATAAAATAATCAACATAAGAAGAACAATACAACGAACAAATAAATTGATATGTGTGTGTGTGTGTGTGTGTGTGTGTGTGTATATATATATATACACACACATATAAAATAAACATGGAAAACTTATTTTCCCATTAGTGACTTACTTCCTGACAGGTAATGATTCAGCACAAATATAAAATATGTGATTTGTAAAAAAAGGTTGAAGCATGCAGACATACTTGTCTGTTTCTTTTACTAAAATTAAAGTGACACAGAGCCTTTCTTCTTCTTGATTTGGACTCCCAAAGAACCACTTCAGTTTTACAACCACTGCCCATAGCTTATCAGTGTGTAGGGCTCTTAATGCAAGAACAGGAAACCATGCAGGATTTATTATGTATGATATCATCAAAATTGCTTGTAAATAGAAGTCAACTTTCTCATTTCTATCTCTTGATAAAGCTGCAACTGCAGCTCCTCCCTCCTTCCTTTTCCTCCTCCTTTGGCATCTCTGCCCTCGGCGGAAGAGAAGGAGGAGGAGGAGAAGGAGGTGTAGGAGGAGATGAAAAGTGACAAATTGATCTTTAAAACTGGGTGTTATATCATCAGCGGCTGACGGCAGAGGTTGTAAAGTTGCACTGCACTGTGGACCGGCACAAACTGTAATCTCTGTTTAATGGGAGATGTTTTCTGTCCTCTGCGACCTTACAGATCGTTTCCTTCCCCTCTTCCCTCCCATACTTATATTCATTCTATTCACGAATCCTTTCTCCCTCTAACTCTCCCTCCTCCTTCAACCTTCATTATCTACTCAGTCACGTTTCTTCCTACCTTTATTCCACCCCTCTTTGCCACCTCTCAGTTCCTCATCCCTTGCTGCACAGTTCCCTAATCCTCTCTGCTTTTACTCCATCACTCTCTCTATCCCCTCTTTGCTCTTCCATCTTCAATTTTAAATTCCCATCTCTTTCCTTCCTCCCTCCCTTTCCCCCTCCCTCCTTCAAATATTACTGTCAATCTAAAGGGGAGACAAGAAAACCTCAATCAGGCAGCCACAGAGGAAACTGGGGTGTGTGTGTGTTTGTGTGTGTGTGATTCAGTGTTTGCTTGTGTGTGGCGAGAGAGAAAGGAAGAGAGTGGGAAAGTGTGTGACAAACATACAAGAAAGACTGGGGTGGACCTTGGTAGTCGGCTTTAGCTGGCATTAGATGATAAAGTGCAAGTGTGTGTGTTTGTGGGTGACCAAGTAAGATGAATAGAGAGAGATGATGCTGACACAAACACACGGAAAAAACTGAAAATTGCCATCAACATACAAAAATGCGATCATACTGATAATTAAAGCCAAGCACACACACACACACACACACACACACACACACACACACACACACACACACGCGGGGAGTCGTAATCATTGGGATGCGATAGACCTCCCGCTCAGCTGTAAACCACAGCAGGGGAACCTTGAGGGAGCTCTGAGGGAACCATACTGCAACGGTTCAGACAGAGCAGCCTACAGTTGTGCCTTTTGCACATATCTACTGGGCAAACATGTAAACATTCTCTTCGAAGACACAAAACAACAGTTTCTGTGTCAACAGAAAATAACACCGTATTATAATAGCGGATATACTGCAGAGCGTTTGTGCAGGATGCACACACAGATGACACACACTAAGTCAGGGGTTTGAGGGACTGAACAAAAAGGAAAGTCACACTGCTGTCAATCAATTTCAGATATGAATTCCTCTTCGTGACTCACTTCTTACAGCTCCATTTTCTGTGCAAACCAGCAGTGTTGAAGCTGCACTGTCGTGTTTTAGGATAAAAACGTATTAATTGAGGAGTCTAGAATGTTATTTTAAATTAAAACACCATATTTTCAGCCATGTTAGGTATTGCTGATTTTGTAGGTTCATATTTTGACCAAAATCGCTATTGGTGAGCTCAGTTAGTCCATCTGATAAGGACATGTGGTTTTAACCTTTATTTATAGGTAGGCTTACTGAGCACATATGCCTCTGTCAATGATGTGGTGGCACTGAGCAGCTTCACTGGGTGGAGGTTGAGTGTTTTGTTCAAGGGCACCTCAACCGTGATGTGACCTACGGTATCAGTTACGATTCAATTACAGTAATACAATTTATCTAACCTGGAGGCCGCAGCTTCCTTTTGAATGGCATTTCTACAACATTTAGACAACAGACAGAAGAGACTGATTGGATTTTGGAACTGATCTGGACTTGTGATAATATTACAGAAAACTATGGAATAAACAGACGGAGCTTGAATTTGAAATGTTTGGGGTGTTTGTAGGGTCAAGAAATCAACTCAACATCAAGTTTAAAAGTTTATTTTGATCATGGCAGGTGGTATCATTAACAGGCTACTTAAAGTGATAGGCTGGGAAACACTGTCTTGTTCTTGCATTTATTAATCTAGGAAGTACACAATGTTAAAGATAATAATTCTCTGTACTACTAACTCATCATCAGCATAATCGTCATGACAATGGACCCAGCCTATTCACATTACTGTTGCTCTACACAATCCAATATTACAACATGTAATTTTCAAAACTCATTTGATAAACTTAAATCTTATATTACAGTGTATTGGCTCCTGAGAAGTTGACATGCTGGAAATGCATTGTTTTCATGACATTGTAGTAGTAGTAGTAGTAGTAGTAGTAGTAGTAATAATATAAACATTTAGTCACACAAATACACACACATACAGTGCATATGGTAAACTAAAGTGGGTGTAATAGGTCATCCATGCATGCAAATGTGGTCCTTATAAGAGACACTGTTATGGAAACTTTCACTGTAAAGTGTCATGACTAATACTGATAGTGGAAGTGTGAAAATTTAATATGCAGTATACTGTACAAAGCAATTCCCTGTGCTCTGGTTGTGTGGTCACATAGGAGATAAAACATAATTATCCTAAAGGATTAATTAGGATTAGCTGAAGAACCCTGGAGGATATATGGCTATATGAAGATATATAATTCCTGTGTGACCTTACAACCTGCAGTGGGTATATGGGCTGTTATTTATTTACTTAATCAAAGAGAGAAAAATAGACCCATTTGTATGGAGTCTGGATTACTTTTGTGTGTTCAAATCAAAATTTTTCTTAATGCTGGATATGTTCAACATCATGTACATCCCCTCCCTCAAAGTATACACCTAAACAAACCTAAATCCCTGGCTTTTACATGCCCTCTTTGGTATGCCCTCCCCCACTCTCTTTTTTCCTTTTCATCTTCCATTTTTCTCTCTCCTTCCCTCTCCCCTCTATTCATCTTGCTCTGTCCACTTTCTGCTAATGAGGCTGATATGGCCTGTGTCTTCATGAGCTCCAGGCATGGCCTCTATCCTCATGCTGTCTTTAACAGAGCTGCGGGATAGATTCATACATACGGCTTTTGAACAGCTAGCAGAGAGTTGCTTGTATGAATGTCATCATTTTTCTTTTTATGTTAAGCTTTGATTTAAACAACCGAAATGTGGCCATGTGAAGCTGAAATGGGCTTTTTATACAGCAGTAGTCCCATCAGTGTGACTGTGATATTACAGCATGTTATTAATGCCCTTCAGCCCTGTACTTAGAGAACAGAATCATTAGTGTTTTCAAATATTGCTTAATTTCCCCCACAATCCCACAAAATGGCTTTTCTGTGCTCATTTCAAACAAGCCACCAACACACATGGCACACCTTACAAGAGCTGACCATTTAACCACAAACTTATATAACATGACATGTACCTTCTATGTAACACACGTGCTTCCTGCTGGATTTCATATAAAACCTTTGTGCATGAGTGAGCAGTCTTTGTGAACAATTGAAATGAGTTTCTTCACACTTAACTGGCTTTCAGCTGACGTGGCATGTAAGAATAATGTTTTGTGGCGGATATCAACCTATTTTAACCCAATTCAAAGAAATGAGCCAAGAAGGGAAGCCATGTAATCCTGATAAATTGATGTGCAGTAATGATATCAGCCCTTTTTAGACACCTCCGCTGCACACCACAGCACAGTGTTTTTTATTATAAGCTCATACCTTGGATATGAGTTGAAGACTTTGCATTTTCCTGACTGAAATGTATAATTTTGTGCGGTTTTTATATTAATAACATTTCACCAAGAAATCAATTCGGTACTATCACAGCTAGTAATTCTTGTGTTTTTTCTAAATCTGCTAACAGCAGAGCCAACCATATATGTAAAATATATCTATCATTTTATAATAGGCCAGTCAATGGGAATGTGGTTATAAAGTTTGTAATATAGTAATGCTGTTAGGTGGAAATGTATTAGCATGAGACAAGATTCATTATCATTCAACAGGGAAAGGGAATACATCTCTGAGATATCTGTTAGGACAGGATACAAACATAAATCTTTTAAAACCCTACCAAGCATTAGTATAGAAAAGAGGACCTCATTCTTGTGTTCATCTGAAGAAACACTTCATGCGCCATGTTTTTAACCTTTCTCACGTAAGACATTTTTATGAAATTGAGGAGCACTGTTATCACATGCATAGGTTTTAAGGGGGCAGACTGTAGCGAGTAATGGGGAATCTAATCAGCTCGGCTGACATCTCTGGCTCAGGAACTGATTCAACATGTCGCCTATGATCACAGATGTCCTCAGTGGAAAGAAACAGACATAGGTTACTATTTTTAATGGCCAGTGTTTGCCTGAGCATGAGCACAAAGATTGAATGCTATGAAGAGAGAGTTGGAAGATCAGAAACCACTGCATTTACTGTGCTAATTTATAGTTACAATATAAGCAATTTAACACAGTTTTACTGTTTTTACAGTTTGTCCTTTGTTCCTATCACTATTTGTAACCAGCTATGTAAAACTAAGAGATTTTTTAAGCATAGCTGTAGCACAGCTCCTATAGTATTCCTTTCCGTTGCAAGTTCACCACACACCTACAAGCATGGGGAGCAATTTTGGTTTCTCTGCTCAAAGACACACCAACACTTGGACAGGAGGAGCTGGAGATGGAAATAACCAGCCTTTCAAAAAAACATCATCATCGCAACAAGCCATTCTATAACAACATAGAAGTAATAGCTATAGGTGTTAAGGAGGACAACTTCAAAATTTCTGTTACTCCAGCCAATACTAGAGTTTTGAGGATTTTTATATTGATATTGGTTATATGAAACAACTAATATGAATTTTTAACATTATCACATCACATGAGAAAATATTTGCCAACTATCCCTGAAATATAGTTATACTATAGTTTGGCAGGATTCATTATAAATAGTAAACAGTAACATAAAAGCGAACCAAACAAATATATTTTAAACTTGCAAATCTGTCAACATATTTGCCAATATGAATGATCTCTATGAAAAACATGTGATATGGCTTTAAAGGCAGATAATTTTGGCCTGCCAATACATCAATTAGCAACTACTGTACAGTGCCTTTTGAACATGGGTTTATTTTAGATTTTGAAGTTAGGGCTTAGCTGGAGACACATCTTTGTTGAGTGGAATGAATGCAAGCTTGGTTTTACTTTCTACATTTCCCTTCCTTCCCTGTATCAGTTGTCACAGATGTTCAACCACAAATTTTACAATATGTTGTATTCATACTGGAAGCTCATTTTGCCTGTTCAATCAGCCCAATCCTTCTCAGAACTAACTGCATGTTTGTGATGCCTGGCCCTAAAATCATGCTATTTTAACACTTTCAAATCACCATCAAAAAGTAAAGAGCCAAAACTCCAGACTCCTTTTCTTTACAATCCCGTATCCACCACCTGGCTCTACTGAAGGGGCCAATTTAAAAAAAGAAAGTCAGTCTGAAGATGATTGATGTATTGATATTTTACTTATCATCATGGTCCAGCAACTTACCCTGAAGGTCTCTGTGTCACACTGAGAGTGTCGTTTGTGTTATAATCATGGTGAAGTGATGGCGACCAACCTGCTGGGAATTTGTGGAACTCAAGTTACAGACCATTGTCTTCACAAGCAGTCATGTCCAATAGATGTAGTTTAGTAACTTATGAAGCACCCTGAGGCTTCGGCAGTCAGGACTGTTCTCATCATTTAAAAAGGTGAAAGGGTTTTCTTTTAACCCGGGTTGGTTCTGGGTCCGTTTGCAGCACACATGCTCTTTTTCAGCAGCCATGAGAGTCATGCACGCAGTCAGTGTGCTAAATACTCTATGACAATTGGAGTCTCATGGCATGGCCTGTAATATAAGACATAAATATGTCAAATCTGGCTGGATGTAACAAGAATACAATTACAAAAGTACTTAAAATCTTAACCAACCAGACATCTCTTTTTTGACGTCTGTGATAAAGCAAGACAAAATCACAGCATCACTGTAATTTAATTAGCTCTCAAATTAATTCAAACCTGGCCCAAAGTCCTTAAGTTAAGGTCCTCTTGGCTGCAGACTTTTACACCCAGCCAGACAGTCTTTATGCAGTGCTGAACTTTATTTCTCCCTTATATAATAATGGCAATTGATTGACATTCTCCAATCTGTGGGGGTTTTCTACCCTGCAACAGCCTGCGGTGGGGTACAACTACTGCAGAGGGATATCCCCATGTGGCCGACGTGCCTGTCAATCAAATTCTTTTCATTTTCAAGATGAAAAGTCCCTGACATATTCTCCACATGGAAACAGTTGCAAGGACAGGACAGGAAATATCAAAATAGCCACCTTAAATAGCTGAATGCACTTTATTCAGCTACATTTACATTTTACATTTCTATTGGGATATTTAGTTCATAAGATGCCTTTAGGTTACAGTATGTTATCACGCTGTCCATGCAAAGGTGGTATTTCGTCTTATTCCTCAGTGTAAACTAATGGTGGGGTCAGACTATAAAACATTTATGTGTTCAGAGATAGTCACTATGTCAGAATAGGAGATCACTGTGTCTTGGTTGAGAGACATGTCAGACTGCATGTTGAACCCTTAATCATGCGATCATGAAAAGCTGATGACGCAGGAAAACCCAGAGCTACATTTTCTGTATCAGTAACGTCAATAACCATGGCGCCTGAAGTGTCATGGAGCATTTGTTTACAATGCCACATGTATGTTTGATAGGGTAATTCTGTCTCTGATCCTGGCTTAAAAAAATTACGTTTATTGGCTTCTTGGGACCACGTAAACAAGCTGTTAATATAAAAGAGCAATAGTATCATCTTAAAGGTAGCATGTTAGCTAACGGTGGCCTATACTCCCACCTAATAAGAAGTAACATTTAGCATTCATTTGGAGTCGTGTTTATGACCTACTTTAGGGACCATGAAAGTAGGTTCAAAATTCTCTCTCCTTTTAGCTCTATTTTGGTCTCCACCAACTCCTGAGAGACATATCTGTGTCTTTAGCAACTAAATTATGCACAGCATACTAGTTAACTAGTTGCTACCTGTCTGTTTGTCATTTCGTGATTGGCGGGTAGCCTACACTAGGTTTATCAACCTTTTTTACTGAAAACTATTGTCTGCTTCTGTTTGAAATGTGAAAACACTGGGACTAAAACTGTAACCGTAAGGCTGCAGGCCGTAATACCAAAACAATGAACTGATAGGTGCTGAAGACTTTGTAAAATTGAGAACCAATGATAAAAAGATCATATGCATTCATTATAATCACATTTATATCAACCAATGTAGTCCGATGTAATCCGAATTCAATTTTGCGTTCATCATCACTAATGACTCGATAACATAGAGCTTCTGTTTAATGTTGTTTTTTAGTTTCTCCTGACACCTTGGTTATACAGATAACACTTCACCTTGTGTGAACTGTTCAGTGATATCATCTGACACACACTAAAACCACATTGCAAACCATTGCAGTTATTCTTGCAAATGCCTTGAGCCTCTCTAAACCTAAACACACAAATTGATTAATAATAATGATAATTACGTCTACAAAGACATTTTTTTTTCTGATTTTGATTGGGAGTCCAGGGAATGAAAACACTCTACCTGCATCGCCGGGGAACAGCGATTCGCTGTGCTGCATGAGAGCCACTGATGCTTTATACTGATTCACGCTCTGACCTAGAAAGTAGTTAATAGCGTACGCTGAGGCTGCATGACACTTAACTATACACTATGGTGAGAGGGATGACTGGATAGCACACATTAGTGCTATGGAGCACCCTCTCGATTGTGTTTGTGTGAGCATGTGTGTGGCTGTATATGCATTCGGTGTTGAGTGTCATTGCTGCAGGACTGTTGCTGCTCTCATTTGGCCTGTTCCCTGACATTTGCAGTTGACTCAGGGCTCTCCCATGTGTTTTTATTTTAATATCCAATGGCTCTCAAATAACTATTTTCCAATGTAATATAAAATGTCACAGCTCTAAATGTTAGAATCTTAGTTAGAAACTTATTTTTGACACTATCATGTAAAACTGAGGCAGGAGCCTTTTAAAACTCAAATATCGTGGACAGGAAATGGTATTGTATCCTACGAGTTTGTTGGCAGAACACTGACAGCACATACATTTGTGAGATCAATGCCAAGAATCTATAACAACACCAGCTGGAATCCTTCCAGCCACATCCAGCCAGCTGGGAGGGTGGGATTAAGTGGAGAAGCAATATACTTAAAAGTGTAAGGGTTCCTTAGGGTCACTCTAAGACAGTTTTTCACAGTTTATTTTATTCCTATGAAAATTATTATTGTATTGCTCTGATCTGAGAACAATAGGAACAACAGAAAATTAAGAAAAGTGAGTGTTTTGCATTGTACAACAAACAAAAGTTGTGTCCATGCACAACTACAGTAAGTATTATAGACCTACCTACAAAGTAGGCAAACTCAAACTTTTGCAACAGACGTGGTGAAAATCTGCTTGTCTAACTATGTATATTAATGAATAAGAGTGAGTTATTCTTTAACATTAATTAATTCCCAAGTAACTTTCTTGTGTTCCATATTCCTGCACAAACCATTCAACGTTTCACTGAAAACTATTTGATATTTAATGAGAAGAAAAATCAAACATGAATGGTCTTCCATTAGTTGTGTGACTTGTAGAACACAGTAGCAGCTAATGTACAGGAAAAGCGAATGGACCTCCAGGCAGTGCTGCCAAGGTTTTATGCAGGTGTATTGTATGAGTCAGAACCTCTGACAAATAATAGATGAGGCCCTATTTAATGCTGCATGCTCCTTTGGCATGCTGCGAATGTAGATCAGTGGCACTTAGGAGACCAACGTCAGTCCCTTCTACTGTAGAAAAGATTCTTGGATGTGCAGATCATTTGTTTTCTGAAAAGAAATTCAAGTATTGCACTGAAAGTAACCTGTCTGAGTAATCAGATAAACTGCAAGATTATGTCTATGTCCTATTATACATGGGAGGTCAGAATGTTGTTGTTTCATCCTCTGGTGCATGAATAAACTTACATTGTGTACCAATTTCATAATACTGTACATACAAAGGCTACTCCAATAAACTACTATGGAAGATAATGGACAAAATGAATGTACTTAACTTTAAGAAAAGCATTGATGGACATCAACCAGATTGCAACTTTGGAACCCTTTTTGAAACCCTTTTTTTTCTTTTACTGAGATCTCATTAGTCGATGTTGAGCCACAATCTTCAAATTTGCTGCTTTATTTAAGGTACACCTTAAATTTAGGATGTATGCCAGCATTTTTTAAGAATGTTTAATTCAGTAATTTTCCCCCTGAGATAGTTTGAATTAGTATATAGTTTTGCATTTTAGGCAAAATGTTGACTTTATACAGGTACACAGATGGAGGGCAGACAGAAAAATTGGCCGGGACAGCAGGTCAGTCAACCCAGCAGCATCCAGAACTTTCTGCAGGGGTCAACAGTTGTACACTTGACGAACACACACACACACACACACACACATATTGGCAGTGGCAGGGCTGTCTGAGCTAAGGGCAGAAGGAATCAGTGATGTGTTGTGGTCTGCTGAGCTGCCGGGAGGATCCTCATGCAAGAAGACGCCACCTGCTGCTGTGACACACACACACACGCAAAGAGGCGTGAAGTTATCAATGACCACTGCAGGAGTGGCAGAAACTGCAGAGTTTATTTTCTCCCACACTAGTTGGGTCGTGAAGTGAGTTTTTAAGCACATGGCCAAGAAATCACTGAGTCACTGTTGTTGCTCAACAACCTTAACATCCCCTGCAGATGTAATGGAGGCTGTTTGTGAAACCAAGCTGCAGAAATTAACTTATTGCTGTGTTCATGATGATGAAACATACACTTATAAACATATGCCTGTCCACCAAAAATGATGTATACATGCAAGTACATAGCCACACTTGTTAAAAAGTTTTAGCAAAAACTTGCAATAAAAAGAACAGATTCACATGTACATGTTAACATACATAAAAACTCAAACATGAACACATTCATTCAAAAACACAACGGTGTTTAGAGAAACGCAGAGCAGCACATTAGTTGCACACATGCACAACACAGATGGGCTCCCTCTCTACCTCTGCAGTGACTGTGCTGGGAATAAATGAGTCATCTGTTTGGACTGAATATTTGCACCTACACTATGCAACTTCGCTGTGCCGACCTCTACTGTTTGTTTTTGGCGATTTAACATCAAACAGCACTGTTTAGTTTGGGTCAGGAGAGTTGAAGAGTTCAAATACAGAAATAGTTTTATGAATACTTCCAGGCCAAATGAAAGTATAACTATAAAAGAATATACTCAACATAGTTAATCAACTATGCCACACACTTTGTTATTTAACTTTGGAACAAAATGCTGCATAGTCAATGTTAAATTCATCTAAAATTTACCCAGAATCTGAAAGTAAATGTTTTATCATCTATTTTCTATAATATAAGACTACTTGACTACTTTCTATGTACACAAGCTTAAACGTTTTACTTTTGATTATAGAACCAAATGTTTTTTAACACAGTTGTTCATCTTTCGATGATTCAAGCAGGAGAGTTTTATTTCCCATACAAGACTTGATAGTGTTCCAACTGCCAGTCACCTAACCTAATTATCTGTGCAGAAAATTAACTGGACTTTTACTTTCTGAAAAAAATAACTATTATGCCTGGAATAACTTATTCTACTCTATGACAAATATAGATCTCAAGTCAAAAATAACCAGAAAATATATTTATAAATTAAATGTTTTTATTCAGTATCATAGCATTCATGATCTTTAAAGCACTAGCATGCCTGAATAGTAGCAGGCTAGTTTGCCTAGCTTGAACTTGAAACATCAGACTGGTTGAATGGCTGGCCTAGTAAAGAGGAGTGAAAATATGTTCAAAAGCATGAAAATATTTTCTTGCTTCAATATTGCTCACTGGTCTATAATGATTGAAATACTCCTTGAACTACAAATTATGTTTTTTCTATTATTTTACCCTCACGACAATGTATATAAAATGAAAATGAATTTTGTGCCATGGGGTATTAAGACCCTTTCTTCATGCCCATTTAATACACAAGTTGTAGTTGTAGCTGATTATATAAAGGAACCACTGTTGCCTAAAATAACCTTTGTGACGGCTTTCATCCTTAGATAACCACTAATTTTCCACTTGGCTCTCTCATACAACATGCTGGGCTGCTCTGCTCAATGAGAACAATGTTTAGTTCTCTGGCGAGGGCAAAAAGCAACAGCTGACCTTCACTGCACCTTCTTGACTGGCATCCAAAATGGCCGCCCTCTTCAATATGTCACCTTGGCATAAAATGACTGTCCACTCCTTGGCATGATTTAGATCATCATCAACAAACACTTAGAGGAGGATTAGGAGTGGTGTGTGTGCACTGTGCACCCACACACACACATACATGACATATGCAGACATAGACACCAACTTTCCATGAAAAACAAACGAAAAGGCTCATCAATTAGGTCTGCTACAGGCTGAGCTGCTGTAGGTCCATTAAACTGTGTTGCGCCATTTGGATCTGTATCATTAATCAGAACACTTTTGCTGCAAACCGTCTCTGCAGGTGTGTGTATCTGTGCCATGCACACCTGCATTCATCCAGAGGTGTTTGTGGTGCCCTTGTGGGTTAGGTTGGGAGGGTCCGGGTGCATCAGAGCAGTGATTGCTGAGTGCTGATCATGTGATTGCAGTTACGTGAGGGTAAGATTTATGGTCCTTTTTGTTGTCTCACTCAAGAAAAAGTCTTGCTTTGAAATCTTGCAAGAGGTGAGTTGTTGCAAGAAGACAACAATGTTTATGGTTAAACATAAAGGATCTTACTCTTTTATAAAACGGTCTATCTCTGTAGGGATCCTTTCCATAATGTTGTCAGATACTTTAAATAACATTCTGAGTCAGTGGCGAAAACAAGCACTTTTAGTAGACGGACTTTGACAGGCGCAATAGCCCACAAGGATTACATAGCAGTCATTGCAGCCTGGTCATGGCTGCCTGCTGAGGCAATGTACTGGACTAATTCCAAACCTTTTGGTGGTACCTATTAGACTTTTAGACCCTTAAATATGTAAAAAATAGGGCCCAAGTTTAAAGATAATGGAAATATCCTTCAAGCCAAACAAATATTTGGTTGTGTGATGAATGCTGTTTGTCTGTAATATTGTTCATACTGCCATCACGTGAAGAGAATGAGGAACTAAACTTATATTTGCAGAAACTGCTCCCCATGGGACTCCACCTTCTTCAAATCGTGATGGAACAACCTTCTCTGAAAATTTTAAATCATCAAACTTGGACATACATGGTTGTCACTGGATAGACATGAATTACATAACATTTACATCGGCCTTCAATGATAAATCTTCTCCTCCATATTCTGTATACAGATATGACTACGTAATTGGAATTAACAGAATTCACCAGGCCTTCCAGGTGTAAATCAGTCCCTGATTAAATTGGCAAGAACAAAAGCCAACAAGACTCTGGATCCTAAAGGCTGAGCTGATAAATTCACAAATCAACCAATACATGAATTAATCACTGCTGTATGCATACCTCTATGCTTGCTCTTCCAAGTCATAATTAACAGATAGTTAGTTAGTTTCTATACGCTTCTCCACATTGTCCACATGGTCCACAAGCATTTTTGCAGTCTGTTCAGGCCAAGCTTCGTGTCCTGCTGGTTGTCATATGCCGAGTGTCCTGAACAGTCCTTAGTCCCAAACACTGCCAAGGTTTCTGTGGCTTGACTCCTACTGGGACAAGCCATGCGAAAAATGTACGCACTCACGATATTGTATGGTTCTGTGGATTAATAGCTTGTGGTATTTGGCCTGATAGCAGTGAACTGCCAGGGGAGAGGGACATGTGGACATGGGGGGGTAGAGACCACACAACACTCCACTGATTTTGCTGATAAGATCAGGGCTATGTCATCCACCATCTGTCTCAGGGAAATTCCTCCTTCACTGCTCTGCACAGAGCAACAGGAGCAGGACATAAAATGACCACTGAGGTGCACACAAGGAAGTTAAGATGATCACAGGAGATGTGCCAGTAAGGTTAACAGAGGAGGCTGCATTCAAATTGTGGTTAAGTGGCACATATAACATTTTTTCAATTTCCTGTGGTGCATTCCTGATGCGTTTTTAATCAGAGTAAAGTGTAAGCTATTCACCTGGTTGTTGTTTGAGGTGGTCTGATATATGATTTGAAACAGACACCAGTTGAAAATCAGAAAACAAGTGCTGTAATTTGCCATGGTATCTATTTATAGCCAATCTTTTTTGCCTGGTGGTACAGCAAGGTTACGTTGTATAAATGGAAGAGTGCCACTAATTAAGGTCACTGTACGGCTAAAACATGCAAATGGTCCCTGTGCATGTGTAAGTATACACCCTGACACCAGACCAGACTGCTGTTCTCAGAGCTGCTGAACTTATTTCTTTTTTTAACAGGTATGAATGCTTTCAGTGGAAGTTTCACTGCAGTTTAGGGTGGAATCCCCCTGGATTGTTGTTTTGAGATTACTGTAGCTGGAGACCTTTCGTGCATATCCCTTCAGCGCTGAGTCATGGCACGATTCATCTGTCTGCAAACTCCTGAGCTCAGGTGATGACTCTGGGGAATTGACTCACCAGTAGTGATGCAGATTGTAAGCCTTCAAAGGCTGAATGTGCTTCCTACAGTGATCTCCAGTCTGGGCCTTTATACACTGCTGGTGTGTGGTCACACATGCACTTTGTGGACACCCAAAAACACACCTAAACACACACAAAGTTTGCCTGCAGCATTTACCTTTCTAAAGTTATTTGCTTGGAGAGAGTGGGAATAACATTGCAAGATAATACACTGACAAAGCAGCAAGAAATGACTTTAAACTGAATCTACCTGTATGTTATTTCCATCTTGTATTAGCGCCACAAAAACTCCTTTACTTATGCTGCATCCATATTATACTGAATTTATTTATAGAACATTTATTACAGGCCCAATAGTATGAGACTAAAATAAATCACTCTTGACAACTACAAGACAAATATTAGTCACTGTCAAATGGACAGACAGTACCTCCAAAACAAGTACATTGGACAGGTAAATGCCCCTGACACAATGCAAGGGTTTTTGCACAAGTCATTTAGAATGGAACTTGTAATACATCATAGCTATTCGCTCTTTTTTTGTTACATCTTTTCTTTCCCCGTCAAACATAAATAGAGGGAGCTGAAGGTCTCGAAGCCGCATCGGTTACTCTGCTCACTGTGAACCTTTGTGAAGGTACACAGGCTCGGGAGATGTGGGTGTCGAGAAAAAGCTGCCGTGAGTGGGAGTGTGAACTTCTGCCGACTGCTGAAAAGCTTTATGAAGCTTCCAGGAGTGTTCCACCTAAAGAGTAGCAGCGGGCATTCGAGAATCCAGGTCGAACTATCATTACTGTCTCAGGGGGTCACAGGTTAGATACTCCCTTTAACTGACTCTGACCCCATGTCTCTTCCCAGTGCCTCTGTTTCTATTCTTATCCACACGAGAATATTTCAATAAATTGCTTCATTGCAAATTGCTAAGAAAAGGAGCCCTACTTATATATTTTTTTTATATGTGAGCTAGCTTGCATGCTTCCTAGTCTGAGGAACTTGGTCTTCGCTAATAGCATTTTGTCTGTTTGTCAGTAAGTATGCGCATGCTGTGTGAACAGCTATTAAAAGGGGAAACTCGATCACTGAAGGCTCAGTTTATGGAACTGAGCAAATATGTCCTCTGTAAGACGCCAAGTCACTGAAAATAGAGAAACACTAGAAAAAACAAAACAGACATGGAAAAGAAGCCAGCTGACACAATAGAGCTCTAATTAGTTTGCAGATGTGAATTGGATGGCAAGTGCCTCGACTTTGTGGACAGTTAAATGTGTCACTGGCAGGGAAGGAGAGAGGCATGAACATAGTCTACTCACATAGCTGGTTTAATGAATTACTGAGGACAATCCAAAATAGCATTAAAGTGTGAATTTAACATAACCCCCACATACCTCAACAAGACTAGAAAGTCAATTCACTTTTTATATTTGTAAACTATCATTTGAACATGGCAAAAATATACAATGTCACTCTGAAGTCACAGCACCATGTTGACTCTATACCATACTTTAGGATTACTCTACAAAAATGGCAGTATGCATACCAATGCCTTCTTTTGCAAAGAAAATGAAGGAACTTCTCACAGCTTGCTAAAAATGTAAGTTAAAGACAGAGTTCAACATTTAGGAAAAATGCTTTTTCGCTGCTGAGAGTGGTATCTGAAAATTGTTAAAACTAAAACCAGGGACACAGCTAGCCTGTCTAACGATATTGGACTATTTCTTGTCCGGGCCAAGTAATCTCTGTCTCTGCTAGTTGCCTGGCAACTGGTAAAGTGGCAACCTATATGTATACTCAAAAGTCAATATGCATACTAAAATGCTATCCTATAGAGAGTCCTAAAACCTGAAAATTAGTTTGCATTTTTTCACTTCTGGTTTCCTCATTTGAAAGTCGGTGGGTTTCTTGAATGGGATTTTGGTTAAGTGCCTGAAATAAAGTCTGTGCTTCTTACAAGCTTAAGAGATGTTCACGTTTTAGAATTTTAAAGCTTTTGATGCTAATGGTAACACTGTCTTAAAAAAGGTTGCTCTTGCAAACTGTTCTGACTCAAACCTCAAAAGTGTGCAAAATTACAAGATGGAGTCATGCGACTGTGGCATAGTAAATGTTTGTTAGCTTTGTACTTTTAGAGATTGCATTTAACCAAATCATGAAATTGCTGTTCATTTCTGAAGATGATATTGCTGAATAAATTGTGTAAGTATGATTAACTTTTCTTTCCCACTAAGCTTATTTTCTGCAATATGGAATAATGGAAATATCCCATTGGCTTATGGTTGAGGGTACCAGCAAGATGCTAACTTCTGAGTATGCTTACGAAAATACATCATCACTGCAGCACTCAATTGATGTATCCTTTGTCCCACAATTGAATTCACAAAGGAAATGGAGGGCCTGCTCACAGCTGCAAAATCATAAATATATAAATAAAACAAATGGTGGCAGATGGTGTAACAGCTCAGTCGATGGCATTTCAAAGTTTGATGTTTGTCGACCCACATTACATAATTTACTGTTAGAAACTGTTTAGTCCTTGGAAATTGTTTGTTGTACTGAACAGTAAGACGTTTTTTTAATGCAGATGGTGTAGGGCAGGGCTGCCTTTCACCAATTCAAGGGTGCAGTTCGGCAACTTATTTGCTCGTGGTGCTAGGATCAGGATTGAGGACGAGGAAGATGACCTCCTGTTGGATATTTTATACACAGACAGGAATACATTTTATATAATCGTAAAAGAAAAGTGGAGACAATCCTTTGCTCTACAGGTCAGTCCTTCAAAGGTGTTCAGACTATCACTGACTCAGTGCCAATACTTCACATACAATAACACTTACAGTTACTGCAACATTGCTGGTCATGTCACCTCACTGAATCCCTGGAGATCAAGATGATAGAATCAATAGCAGCCTGAGGGTCATGCTGAAGAGGAGAATTGCTCTTTCCATTACCAGAGTGATTATGAAGGGAATTGGCAGCTTTGTTATCAGGGTGGTGCACAGTCCAGACATCAATGCCAGTTTTTGTCCTCCCAGACAATAGAGAGGATACATCTTCTCAATCCATATCTACAGTGCTACAGAGAAACATGTCCCACAGGCCAAAAGAGCAGGATTAAAGCCCATAGTTGACTAAGCGGATTGGAAAAGTATCAATGTTACGTGTTCAGTCACCCAAAGATATGTTGTTTGTTCTTTTGCAAGAAGATGCTGATCATCACAGTTTACAGTAAAAGAGGTCTTGTTGAGACACTGAAGGATCAGAAAACTCTTCCTGATGATGAAAAACACAAACAATCCACAATAGTTGTGACGTGATGTCATTTGTGCGAAAACTCAATTCTAAATCAACAATTTTAAAAAAAGATATTTGCACTGTGTGTGACTAATGACAAAAACAGTTCGAAAAAATATATAGACGTGTGAATTAATCGCACCTAAAAACCGTGCCAGGCGTGTAAAGCCCTTAAGAATAAACTGTAGATACATTGTATAAAATCTGAGTAGGAAATGATCAACAGTCCAATTTTGTCCCAAAGCTGTGTTAATTTCAACATAGTTGCATTCTTCACTAAAATCATTCACAGTGACGTTAACTTTGACATTAGACCGCATTAACAAAAAATAAACAAAAGAAATAAGTATACTGTAGAAGTTTGCAGTTTGATGTGTTTCATTATTTCCTATGCATGTCAAGGCAAGCCATGAGCTGTGGGTTTGTAGAAAAACCTAATGAGAGTAAGAAGATGTGATTAGGAGATTGCAAATATGAAACAGGCTAATTTACAATGCAGTGGTGATGGCATGCTAATGGTAAAGCTGCTAATTACTGAGGATTCCAGCTGGGGTGAAAAGAGAGATGAGATCGAGTCATGTGACATGAGAAGTGTTGATTAATAAGTTCCTTCTTTTTTGCCTTCAAGTGGTGTTTGCTTAACATTTGGCTTTTGGTTTCAGCTCAGTAAAAGTGAAACATGAGTCTATATCCATCAGTGCAGTAAGAATATTTCAAACTGTTTCCAATACAATCCACACTACCACAATCAATAAACAGGAAAATGAAACATTTTCTTGTGTCGAGGAAATATGAAGATTTAGTTGATCAATCCAAGAGTTAATTGGCCATCAAATATAGAAAGCATTTAGTAGTTTTAGCATCTTTTCTGAAAATAATGAGTGAATGTGTTACAGTGCAGTCTGTAAGAATTTGGATGGTGATACATTTTCTGTTAGCTTCTCTAGCTCTGGACTTGGAACACATTGGATATGAAATCAAACCATTTAAGTGCTGACTTTCAGCTTTTAATTTGATTATATTATATTATATACACAATATGTTAACAGTTAGGACTTGATGCACTCTTTCTACAGACATTGAACAATGCAACAAGGAACAGGGTTTAAATTCCTAGACTTTAATCATCTGACAAATAAAAGCTGAAAGTCAGCACTCTACTCATAGTCATTGTTTTATTTAGGATCAAATGTGCTGGAAAAAGAGACATATTTAAATTATTAAATATCATTTGAGGGCACCACAAGGAAGAATTGAATACTAAAAACTAGGCAAAAAAGTGGTACAACAGATCTGCCAAAGTACAGAAACTACACAAGACATACTGTAAATTCTGGCTTTCCAGGCTCTTGGCTGTGTGATATAAACAGTCACAGCATCATTACTACAGTTTGGTGTCCAAGCTGGAGTTCCTTGCCAGGCTTTTATCATCAGCCAGTTGAGCAATCTAAGCTTCTCTGACATCAGTTCACTTCCCATCTGACACCTTCCAAAGATTTTCCATAAAATTAATCTGTTGCTTATATTTATTCTTATGGCTTGTGTGACAATTGTTTCCTTATTCTTCCAGCTGCAACCCCAGCTGTGTCAAGCGGACTTGGGAACAAATACAAAATACATACAAAGCATAACTCAGTGTTAAATATGCTTACATTCACATCTTATAAGTACAATGCTTTATTGCTTCAGTCAGTTTTTGTTGTAGGATGATATCAGGATACACAAGCAGTTAGCCTCCTTAAGCGTAGCACACACAAGCTTCTCCCCCCAAGGATAACACAGTCTGCCACCGACCAGCATCCCTCGTTCAACCCAGAGGAATAAAGGTTAATTTTCCAAGTGAGCTGTTCCTGTCACATGCATTACTGTAGTGATTCATACACAGTGGAGTCGTGGCTGTGTGTTGATATGTACTCAAAACCAGGCGGCGAGTGCATCTTGCTGGCTGTGAGTCATACACGGCCGCTGGCTCTTTGACATCGAGCCTGTCAGAAGGTCTGAGCGAGCGCTTACTTCACTGGTGCTGCTGACCAGTGCAAAAAGAAATCGACCGCAGCTAATCAGGCAGCGGTGAGTGTGATTATGAATGCCGTGGCTGTTTTGTATGTGACAGCATGTGTGTGTATGTTTTTCTGTCCTGTGAGACCTAGGATCAGTTCCACGAAGCAGGCTTACTGAGTTATCTGGAAAACCCACAACTCATTATATCTCAAACATGGACTCATCTATATTACAACTTTTATTTGAGTTTTAAATCTTCAGAAAGAACATTTTATAGAAGTGATATCATTTTGTCGAGTCTTCACTTTGTTTCATATGGATTTGAGATTAACCATTACGTTTTTTTTCTCTATAAAAAATTTGAAAAAGCGTCTTACTTAACTGAAGCAGTAATAAAAATGTATAACAATAAAGATTTTTGTTTGCTAAACAAAAGATTGTCATATTAACACCTTTTATATATTAATTGTTAAGAATATTTAGCAATCAGTTTCCTACTAACACATCCAGCATTCGCAAAGAAACATTAGCATTCATTTGGAGATGTGTTTTTGTAAGTCCAATATTCACTCTCCTTTTAGCTTTATTTTAGTTCCCACCAGCTCCTACCAGCTGCACCGGCTAGTCACTGACATTGTCACTAACTTTGTCTTCTGTTTGGTGCTGGGAGGTTACGCAAAGTGAGTTCATGAGTTAGACCCCTTTACTGAAACAGTAATGTTTCAGGCCATAAACTCTAAGCAAAGAGCTGATCTACCTCTGTAGAGCTGAGGGGAACTGCAGAGTTGGTTGATAATTCTCTGTAGGTTTGACCTCTTTCACATTAAACATAGTCATTTGATTCATTGTTATTGAAATTAAGGTGAGGGTACTTTAGGGTCCTTAGGTTTCTGAAATTCTGAGCCAACCTCAGAGAGCAAGAGCTGACAAAAAGCAAACTGCAAATGGTCAAATGTCTTACGTCTCTTTATGCCTCACATCTTCTAGCAGTTGGCCATCTAAATGCTAACACACTGTAAACAGAGGCAGTGAACCAGTTTTCTGCGACGCAATACATAGAATTTTAAACAGACCACTCACACAAATGAGGCTATAACTGTGGTTATCAAGCCAGGGCACACTGCAGACTCTGAAGCTCAAACAGCACTTTGTTCTTCTTGAAAAGTTTTTTTTATGATGAAATGTGTTTCTATGTCTTAAGGTCATTGGAAGTAATTTTTTTTAGACGTGTCTTAGACAAAGTTAAAGATCTGGTAAGTGGTGGAGAGACTGAGCTTTGGAGTCGGGGGGTTAGGAACAAATGTATTCAGCCAAAGTAAAATGAGTGTCACTAAGTGAATCAGGGACAACTGATGCTAATGAGGCCATCCAGACAGACTGCAAGGAGACAAAGATTTCTTTAATATTTCCTTTGTCTTCCTGCTTGTTTTTTCCAAATAACTTGTTCTTGCATGGAGAATTTTTAGTGGCACATTCAGTTTTTTTTTTATCATGAGCACTTAGTAAGACAAACGTGTTTGGATAACAGACAAAGATTTAAAAGTTACTGTTTCAGAACGTGTCATATCCATTGCTCCTTTGTAAACAAATCCTTGTGGCGTTATGCCACAGCGATAATCCTCTTGTCGCTGTTAGTTAAAGGATCAACTGTCAGTACAAATGAAAACAATCTGTAAAGGAATAATTTCTCTCTCGATTGCTGTCTGCATGAATCATGGTCTTTGTACTTCCACTGGTTTTCTCTTCAGTCTGTTTTTTTTTAAATAGCCCCAAAAGCCCTTCTACTTAGTTTGTAACTTATTCTGTAACTTTGAATTTTACAACTTAAGTCTAAACAAAATTCTTCTAGTTGTTGATAAAATAGCTTTTTCATTTTTATAGTTTACTGTTAGAAAAAAGCAAAATACAGATTATACAGAGAAAACATCCATATGAACTCGCCCACTGGTTTCCTGTAATACCCTGACATATAATCTACTGCTTAATGTGTAAAATTCCCCTTTTCTGCAGGACGGAAACTGCCATAATTAACAATAAATAAATAAATGAGTCAATAAATGAATTGATATGCCATTAAATGCACCAAAAATAGTATTAACAATAAATATAGGCATTCATTTATTGATAAAATGTAACATAAATAGATATTTCTGTATTTAT
>JAVQJD010041348.1:0-18138 GCA_036023655.1 Nannoperca australis
ACAGTGTGGTTCTCTGTCTCTTTTGTTTTTATTTTTTTTAAGATGTGCTAGGTTACACACACACACACACACACACACACACACACCTAGAACCCCAACATCATAGTCTATTGGTGCCATTAAAGCCAGGGGCACTTTCCTCAGTTATGCCTGTCAGGTCAATGAAGACACACATAAAGTGAAGTGAAAGCGTTTCCTCACTATTGAGCCCTCTTTTTGACACATTACATGTTCACATAACAGATCATGTCAGAGCCTCACCTCCTTTGGAGACACACCATGTAATTCCATTTTGGGGTTGGGGGGGGGGGGGGGTTCACATGATGTCTACGCCTGCATGTGAGTGAGGAAGGGATCCAAATCATAAAATGTACAATATATAATGTATGTATATATATATAAATGCTGTTCTGTGTGCTTTACACCAAACACTCCCACGCCCAAATTGTTGTTTAGAACCACCATTAAGGCTGGACCACCATTTTTTTACGTTCAGTTAGTCCCAAGAGCTGTCACCACAGTTCCTCTATTGCCCACTTAACGCTGTTTCCAAGAAAACTGACAAAGACAACTCCCTACTTCTCTTAGGTTGAGTTCTCAGTAGCTAAATGTCACATCCAGTGTATATATGTTTGTTTCATTAGGAAGATATTACAGCCCCAACATGTAGGAACTAAAATGTTCCAACTAAGATGGTATAATTTGAAAAACACTTAAACAGGATAGTTTATGATATAATATTTTAAAAGATGCTAGCCCATAGCTGCGATTTGTTAAGCAAGTTAAATCTGATCTCGATTAAAAAACACTCTTATACATTCACCATTTCCATTATTTAAATGTGTTCGTTCAACTGCACTTTGCGTTTGGCACCGACAATGAATTTTACATGAAGGTCTTTCACCAACAGAACAAAGTCTGCGTTACATTGGAAAAATGTAGTGCACATGAGTATCTAGCCTTCTTAAGTGGAGGACAGAATTAGGACATCAGCATCACACTGTGATGATATCACAAGACATAAGGCTCAAACTACAATTGTGCTAAATTCAAAAATGTGTTTGTTCATCGAGTGCTCTCAGCTGTCCTAATTATGCCGTCCAGTCAGACAGTCGACTGTATTTCCTCATTAGAAGTGGTGTCCCGACGTGGCCCTGGCCTCTATGACCAGAGGCCATGTTGTACATTGGAAATGGGTAAAGTGGCAACTCTCCCAGCTCAGAGGAACTGGGGGATGGCAAAGGAGGCAGCCAATTAATATTTCAACAATACATCCTCTGTGGCCTGAGACTGACTGACTAAACTGCTAGCTGTCAGAGCAGTTATCTCCAAAACTGCCATGTTGGTAAGAATTCAGAACGCTCTGTTTCATATTCATTTCTCACTTTTGTATTCTGCATAAAATTGGTTACAGAAGCAATTAATATTGAAGAAAAATGAAACGAATATAAATAAGACTGAGCGACAACAATTCCACGTTATCAGACACCTGAGGTGTTATGGTCTTCTCCAACTTTGGTTTGTCTTTGGATCAGGAACCACTGGAAGTTAAACTAAGCAAACTAATTCAGAACATGAGGTGATGACCTGAATTTCATTAATGCTCAATGTCATATATTATTACTATTCAAATTAAATGAATACCCTCCTTTTAATATAGCTAAAAGGTGAGCCTGAAAGCTCATTCTATAGCACCACAAAGACGGAGGAGTCGGGCATGATGGTTGGATCAACAAAGCTTGTGACTTTTTCATAACCAACAAACTGTCAGTGTTGGTCTTTTCTAAATCTAAGAACTCTTCGGCTATCATCTGACCACAATCTAGCCTCTGGGGGTAACGGGCAATGTTTCAAGGCTTCCAGTGTAGCCAGCAGATATCTGGATAACGCATATCCAGGCCAAGACGTCCTCTTCCGTGTGCCGGTCATTGATTACAGTCTGATTAGCAATCTTGGAACCCCTCGGATATCGTCTGACTACGATTTGAATGCAGATACCAAACTCTTGACCATTTCCTACAGTTTCTGCATTGATATGTTTGTTGCCTAAACCCTGCCAAACGCTGCCAATTAATCTTTTTCGAAACGGTCACTGATAACAGTTTTTGAGGGCACTGACAAATGACATTGTCCTGCAGATAGGAGCAACAGACAAGAGAACAAATGACAAATGTCCTTTTTATCCTTTATTTAGGAGGACTTGATGGATCTACCACAGCTGCTCAGGCTTTTCCCAGAGAAGTGTTGTTTTACAGTTTCCCTTTGCGAGGATTCCCAGATATACCTA
This sequence comes from Nannoperca australis, assembly GCA_036023655.1. Classification (NCBI taxonomy): domain Eukaryota; kingdom Metazoa; phylum Chordata; class Actinopteri; order Centrarchiformes; family Percichthyidae; genus Nannoperca; species Nannoperca australis. The sequence continues at coordinate 2,288 of JAVQJD010041348.1, forward strand.
CCTTTGGCAGGTACTTTGTGACATAACGTCAACGCACAGCCAAGAGTCTAACCGTATGTGCAGGACCCTGGGGTAGTATATCAGGCTGCAACATGTTCTTGATCCTGTTTCTGTAGACCCTGATCGCTGATGTGCATTGGAGCGATTTGCAGCTGACTGCAATGAGATTGGAATAAAGTCCCAGTCCTGTCAAATGGGTGTGTTACCAGAGCCAGATGTTTGGCTAACAGCTTTTTTTTTTATCGAATACCTCAAGTCTTCTATTGTTTTGGAGGAGTTCACATAAATGCAAAATAAAAAGTCTGAAAAGATTTCTTTCTGCAGGACAACTCAGAGATCCTTGATCCTTGATGAGCAGTGCTGTTCCTCCGTAGGATGAGCAAGCTTAGGTGGCTGTAGGTGCTACTAACTGCTGGAGACTACAAGGCAGAAGGAGAAGGAGGAGGAATTATAATATTAGGTTGTGTTATGAGGAATGTAGTATTTTGAAAGTTACACTGTGGTTTGACATAAATTAGGTCTTGATGGCACCTCTCGCACTATTGACTCTATCTCAAAAGCTTATCGTATGTAAAAAGACAGCCATATTGCAGCCCTGATCCACAACCAGTGCAGTAAAGCTCGTTATTTTGCCACCCTAGGTGTTAGAATAGGCCGTGTGAGCTGTATCCACAGCCGTCTGTCAGAAAGTTGTGGAGTTCATTTGAAGTTTGCCTTTGTTTTCACTCTTCCTCCTTTGCTGTAACATTTCGGTGGCATGTTGACGGGTTTGTCTGTAGGATTGAAGGCTGATGAGGCGCACCTTTGTGTGTTTGGACTGATTAGTTGACACAAAATAGGGAAAATGTGGCATGTGGTGAAAACGCTCCACGCTGTCATGGGAAATGCACCTGCTCAGGTTGAGTGAATTTCTCTCTGGCTCTCCCTCCCTCTCACTCTTTCTCTCATTTAACTATAACTTCTGCAACCTTCAAATTTTCTATTATTCTTTTCTAGACAGCAAATTTGATACTTGAAGTATGACTTCCTATCTATTATTGTATTATTATACAGTGTAGGTTATTTGGCATTACACAGTTAACACAGTTACACATGATTGTTCTTTAACATATGACTTGTGAGTACATATTTAGGGACTGCTCCATTGATCTCTTGCTCATGCTCAGTCTTTATTGCATTAGACACAATTCTGAATGAATCAAAACATCAATAATGTGCTTGATCCTCTTCATTCTGCTTCTGCAAAGTTTTCTGTGCCATTAGATTTTTATTTTCCACCACAAAAGGCGGATTTGAAAGCAGGCCTCTGCCCCCAGACCCCCAAAGGAACCAAATTCACTGTATTGCAATTAGTTGGTGGCAATTTGATAAATTGTTGGGAACAGTACCTTGACAAAAAATAAATAAATACTGACTCACAGTCCACTTAACATCCAGAGCTTTCATCATATATGGTGGCCTTGTTCTCAGTGGGGGCCTACAGCTCAGTGTAGCTCCCTAGGACCTAGCACACCATAAACACAAAGAAACATAAAAGTGGGTGCATTTTGTATTTTATTGCATTTCCAAACAAAACATACTTTACAAGTTGCATTCATGATTTCCACATCTTTTGCTGAGGGGGTACACATCAGAGTCTAAACTTTGATCACCTGGTTTTTATCAAACCGGAGGGCAGCAATCAAGCTAAATCTGCCCAAGCACCGTAATGTAATTAAAAGACGTAAGACCTGCTACCTTTAGTGCGACTAATGCTCTCATCGCTCCAAACCAAATGATCCGTTGTCAGTGATCATTATTCCAGTTTGTTCTCAGAAACATGATCTGAGCAGATTTGAAAGATTTTGTGGGAAATTATATCACATGCAAAGAATTTGCTCTCTGAGAGGCTTAATGAATTGATCTAATCAGGGATGTACACGTAGCACCTGAAGGCAGCGTCACTCTTTTCCGTGTGAACAGATTTTTTTTCAGTGGAGGGCTTGTGAGGGTATATCCATGTGCACTGGAGTTGCAGGCTTTGAGTTTCCACACTCTCTTCCTTTCTCTGTATCTATGTAGGGCAGCCCGTGGATCAGCTGACATCCCCATCCTCCCACATGCCCACACAATCTTGTTAAAGCATGCAGTTAATCTGAAGAGGAAAAGGACTCTCTTTACAAGCAAGCGGCTCTTTCATCACCCTATTGTATTGCCCACGAATATTGGATTCTCCCAAAACCCAGGTGCTTAGAAGGAGCTGTGCCCTCGTCTTGGCTCTGCGTGATGTCATTTGCCTGGGAGGGACTTGGTAAGTTGGGCATTACCTCGCACTCTAGAGCACAGACAACATTATGTTACTGGAAACATTTACATCTCACTGGGGACTCTCCATTAATTTTTCTCTTCTTTCCTGTTAAAGTTGGCTCCATCATCAATAATTTAGACTAAAGTGCCGCCACAAAGATGAAACAGCGGAAATAAAGTAACACTTTCCAGCCAATCCTTAGGAGGTAGCCTACAGTCATCGATTTAGGAAATCTTGCTTATATTGTATGCATTTTATTATCAAGCACATACAGCAGAGGGAGGAAAACACCAAAATGCTCTCTTTCTGTCTCATCTGCCTCTTTATGTGTCTCTGTCTTTCTTTCATCGAGTGCTAATTGAAAACGCAGCGTCGCCCCTCGTTCAGAGCCTCGGCAGCTATCATCCTCTCGCAGGCCAGGTGAAGCGCAGCAGTTTGATGGACACAGATACAGGGCAGCGCGAGAAAGGCCTCTCATTGAATTGCCACTCGCTAGCATTACTGCACTTTGTTCCCAGCCTGCCCAACACAGTGTAAGAGACACAGAGTAAGAGGGTCATCCATAAATGCAGGAGGGCTGCATCCCAGCCCTTGTTTGACAGGAGAGGTATTGTCTGGACCTGGGGGGGGGGGGGTGCGGCTGTTTGTCCCCACCGTGAAGTGGCTCGACACCTTGAGGCCCAGAGCTTAAGCTCAAACATTTTTCTGTCCTTGTAGGCTCTCAAAAAGTCTCTTGCTTTTATGGGCTGTGGAGGAAAATCTCAAAAGCACCTCCCATCTCTCAAAAGAGAGAAAGTGAGAGCAAATCATGTTGAACTTGAACAACTCCCACATAATCACGAGTGTGCTTTTCAGACATAATAAAAATGCACTGAGCTCTCAGGCTTCCACGGGTTGATTGTGCTCGAGAGGAAAATGAACTGAAGCAAACCTCTGCACTCTCCTCCTACTTGTTACACTACATCAGACTATTTATTACATAGCTGCTGCCTGAAGATGACAAAATATTTTAAATTAATTTATCACATGCCGCACTTCTTCCTCACTGTATCATCAGGTTTTACACAGAGATGCATGGAGGAGATTTCCAAAAAGCAACAAAACAAAGTGTTCAACACTGCAGCCGTGCTACTGTGTTGCTGTCTGTCACTGTTCTCTTTTCTATGTATCTGGCATGCATGTTCCAGTCAAGTAAACACTGTATGTTCATGTAGTGCTTTGGTTCACTTGGCAACACTGCCATCTCATGGTGATCGTAGTAAGAAGGAACAGCACTATGCTTTTCAGCATCTTTATTAGAAAATGTTTATTAATTAAGCAAGACATGTTATCACCATCTTACTCCGCCATATTAATTCAATTCATATAATGTTGTCTCCTGTCAAAGCCATCATCATCACCGTAATTTTGTTATAAATGCATATGCATAAGATAATGAAATGATATCATTACACGCTGCTGCTGATTAAATCTCAGTTGTTGTACTGGAAAGCACAACGCTACGTTGATTTGGTTTCGGCTATCTTGTTAGTTCCGTCATATATCAAAGACATTGACAGTTCATGTTAAACTTGTTGGACTGATTTTCTTCAGCAGAAAAACCTCTTCTGACTCAAACACCACTTTTAAAAAAAGGTTTTATCAAAGCGAGTTGCATAAATTCATCTCTGATCTTTTCAGTGGGGACTTATTCTCTTCTGTAACGGTATATTTCTAGTCAGTGAACCTCCAGAGAATCCAGGCCGTCTCTGAACCAGACTCAGATGCAAGAGGTGGCAGATGGGTCTGACTTTACTCTTGGTCTGTGAAAGCCATCCCTCCCCCCCCACCCCCTCTGAGGGCCAACATCATGCCTCATAGCATTTTGAGCCTTTTTATACCGGGACGACTCTCTGATCTTCCTTCCTCTCAGTCCCCCCTTCTGTGACAATGCTACAGCTCTGTTCTCCACCACACTCTTCTCTACCTGCTTCCTCCTCCCCACAACTCTTGGTCTGACACCGGAGCACCAAAGCAGCACACCTCTCCAACTCTGATTCGCCTACCGGCTGCTCGCACTGCACCACAAATATTCGGTAAAGCTCCAAGAGGACGATGAGGATGTTCTTGCAGGTGAAGAAGATCATCAGCTGGTTGAGTACCTGCTCTTGGACCATGAGGTAGAGCCGGTAAAGCAGGAACGGGCCGTCTTGGAGTCCTACTGTGAGCAGCAAGCTCCACACTTCACTGGAGCAGCAGGAGGCAAACGCTGATGGTGCACCAGGGCAGCAGGAGAGACTGCTCCAACTCGTCTGTGCAGGCTCACCCTTCGGAGGTTGTGTCTGGGTGAGCACCAGAGGAAACTGCATGAGTGCCCAAGAGAAGAGGGCCAGGCCGATGATGACAACCGCTCGATTGGTTTTGACCTCAGGTTCCTTGAAGGTATCAAAGATGTCCAGGATGTCGGCGCCCAGTCCCACGTAAACCATGAGCAGCTGGGAGAGCTGGTCACGTGACATGTCCCCCTTGGGCATCAGCCAGCGACCCAGAACCAAGACTATGAGCATGGTCTGCTCCAGGCCTGCAACCCAATTCTCTGGGTCCAGCTCCACAGCGCCCTGGGGGAAGGTAACAGCACCGTGTGGTTAAGTCAAAATTAGACTATTCATTTTTGTTACAGAGCAGATTCTTTGGATTCTCGTTATTTCCTGATATTTTTCCTGTCATTTGTAACATGCATACAGTATATTACAATGTTATATCTTGGTATATAAAAAAATGTAATGCAGTCAATAAAACACATTGGAAATCATCCATTCAACAAGATATCTCCTCCCTATTCTCAATGTAATTCCAATGACTTGTGAGTCAGCTCCTTGTTGTGTCAGGGTTCATTGGGTTTATACTGACAGCACCCCTTGACACTTCGCATCATTCCTAAAACACTATGTTTTCAAGTTTCATTAGCTGCCACCCAGCCTTGGGCGCAGCCATGGGGCAAAAAATCTCCCAAATCCTACATGAAAGAAACTGCACTAAAACCACCCCAGAAGGAGAGAGATCTGAGGGTTTTTCAGGCAGGAGCCTATCTGGACTTCATCTCAATGTGTCTATTACACATTTCCTGTAACTAATAGTTTATCCACCCCCTTGCTAGATTTAAATCTTATCTGATATCAGGTGTTGCTTTAATGTGGCTGCGCAGAGGGTGAGGCTGGGAGGGCAGGTTTGTGGTGGGAGGCCTACCGCTGTGATCGGGATGTGAGCCAGCAAATGAAGCTCAGAGCCTGAGGAATTGTTGACAGGCAGCTTGGACTGCAGCAGGCTCAGCTCCAGAAACCAAATAGACGGGATGACAGTACTGAGGTAGAGGAAAACCATGGGGGAGAACCTAAAAGAGGACCGCCAAAGGAGAGGGGGTTATTTTTAGTGACATGCTTTTTTTTCTTCTTTTTTTTTTTGCCACTCGCTGAAGAAGAAAGAGTCCCCCCCTTTTTTCCAAAAGAAGCACTGAATTTCAGACAGGCAATTATTCTCATCATATATGCAAATCCCACTTGACAGTGCAAAGCCTTCACCATGAGGAGAGGACTTCAAAGTAAGTCTCAGTGAAAAAGAGAGAGGCCTGAAGAAAGCTGAGGATGTTCACTGCGTATGTGCCAGAGAACTACAGCTTTTCAAGGAGACGCAAGTTGGCGATGAATGAGGTGTGACACTAAATGCTCATATCCTTTGGAGATTCATATTACAAAGGTTCAGATCATGTTTACTCAAGCCAAATTATTATTGTTTTATAAAGCTAGCTGGTCAGAAATGACTCGAGGCAGCACACATTTTCTCTGCGACTCGATTGGAGCGACTTTGAGAGATGTGATTGCAGGCGCAGAACATCAGCTTGGAGAAAGAGAGAGCAATAACAAGGCAGAGGAATAGATTTATTTCTTTAAAGACAGTGAAAGAGAGCAAGAACTGCAGAGGATAACAGAGAATTTAGTGGCCAAGAATATTACAAGTCATACACAAGCTGCCTCTCACCGCCCTGGGCAGATGGGTTGTAAAGTGTTCACACAGTTACAAGTGCAGAAGTTATTTACTCCCCTCACAAAACCCCCTTACAAAGTCTGGCTACAACACCTCAATCCTCATGTGCCCATTTTAAAAAGAACAAAAGCAGCGGGTAAGCAGATGCTTTGTACATGCTAATTTAGCCTGCAAACATATTTTTGTTCATCGTAGCTGAAGCAGGAGCGGAAACCCTTCTGCGCCTTTTAAATGAATTTGTTTTTGTAGTTGACATTAAACGCGCACTCCAACAAAGGAACACGTCAAGATAAGTTGCTCTTTTACCACTTATCCTGTGGAAATTACATTGAATTATGTTCTCTGTGTCTCTGCGTGAGCTTTGTAAAGAAACTGACCCCTGATGATGTCATTGGGGGGGGTTAACGCTTTACTTGGTAGTTTGATGTGGGCTTTTACCAGTCAGGGATGGTCTAACAAAGAGACACAATGGAGTTGCAATGGAGTCTTTTCACTGTTCAATTTTAACCATTTTATTTATTTGTCTCTTGTGAGTCACCCAATGTTACGGAAGTGCTGGAGTACCCACTTAACACAGCTTCTCTTTAACCTTTGGTCAGATACAAGATATCAGAGTATTATGTTATTAACATTGTGGTGTCTGTAATCAAAGCATAGTGACTTTTAGCCCCGCTAGTGGTGTGGCTCTAGAGATGATAATGTCAGTTTGTTAATTCCAAAGACTCCTAATACCAGTGTTTTATTGCTAACTTTCTAATCCTGATATTAACGCTGTGCATTATGTGGAATATAAAAAGACGTTAAATGTTTGTGTTTTGCACGTGTGACTTAAACTTTACCATTTCCACTCAGCGTTTCGGGTGCACTTTAGAGTGACAGCCATTTCCACACCCAGAAGAGCCACGCCCGTCAACAGCAGCCAATAGAGTGGCTCCCCTTTAACGGCCACCACGCGCCACACTGTCACCACCCCATGGACCGCAAACAGGAAGCGACTCAGAGAAGCCAGCAGGATGTTCAGGAGATGACACATCATGCACCATGGAAAATCTGTACAGGAGACAACTTTATTATGTAGTGAGTCTCAGTCTCAGGTTTAATGAGACTCACCTTAAACTATCAAATTTGTTTTTAAAATTCAAAGGTTGCAAACTGAGTTATGGTGGGTTTACCTACCAATATATTTCTGGATCTTCCTCTTCCCCTAATTTACTTTGTAAAACCCATTATTAGACTGTTTGGTCTTGTTTGATAATGATTGAACCATGGATGTCTACTGATTTACAATATGTCAGAAAGTGGGACATAACATTAAGGCAGATGCTATTAGCACCCTGGTGTCCATAGCCAACAATTCTATTTGCACCTGGGGTAGAATATCCAGTGCAGCTATTTTATACCCAGGAGTACATAGGATGGCAGAGACAAGCATTGTCCATAGCCAGTGATGATAATTACACCCAGGGTGGAATATCCCTGTTGTCAGAAACCACCCGCAGCCTACAATAGATGATCTGTGGCACGCATTTAACCCTGCAGACAAAAATAGACCACCGTGGCTGATGCTCAACGCCCGCAGCTGTCAATAACCACCCTCTGTTGGCGCTGCACGTGGGAGAAGTTAGCCCTGAGAAGTGCCTAAACCTAACCACCCACAGCTGTCAATAACCACTCGTTCACGTTGGGTGTAAGTAGCCAAATAGCTGCCGTGTGGCTACTCTCGCTCTGGTGCAAATCAACACTTTTTTGGGGAAAAAGCTCAAACAGTATACAAAAGAATGGCCAAAGAAAGGCTGTGAATAAGTATAAAGCTGTGAGTCAACAATTTCAAAGATGAGACTGAGTATCAAATTGCAGAGAAAGAGCATTTAAGTCCAACAGTATCTCAAAAGCTGCAACAATAGAGTGATTTATGTGGTTTTGAACCTTATATATTGTTTGTAACCACCTGCATCATTACACATCATATCCCCAGTTCAGCTTTCATTATCAATAACTATTGCATGATGCCAGTGTGCAAACTGTCCTCGCTGTCAATTAGTGAGAAGGATAAAAACTTCTGAGCTTTGGGGGAAGTGATTTGTAAGCAACATTTAGAGGAACTGGTCCGCAGTCAATATTTAAGGACTCCAGGCTAGAGTTTGCTTGAATCTGTTCTCTGGATCTCTGTTGATTATTGTGATGATCCAAAATGGGCAAATCCTGGTTGCCTGTTGGTTAAGACCCAAACCACATAACCTGGTTTCATTCCAGCCAGGGCCTTTTGCTGCCGGTTATATCCCTCTCCCGTTCCCCATGTTTCATCATCGTTTCTACCCTGCAATGTTTATAAAGGGTTTAGTAATAATTTACTAATGCTGTCTAGGACAAAGCATGTATGTGCAATTAATAAGGACAATCTTTAGGTTGCCAAATTGTGAAAGACATGGGCAATTACAAATGTTAGTAAGTTAATAAAGGGTCTTGTTTTTCTTACTTTCTTGGAAGCCATCAAGACAGTAATTATAATCTTTCACTTTCTAACAAAAAACATTCTCCATGATGTCAACTTTTCATGGCCTTGTTTGAAGTTGCATCATGCTGCATTGTTCAGATGAGTTTTCAGAGTGTTTTAATCTAGAATATTGCTAAGATCTAAGATGTTTTTCCATTTACGTTGTGGTAGAAAATGTAATCTGCCTCAGTGAAATGTTAATAAACCTGCCAGGTGTCGTGCTTCAAGTCAGTGCGGACTTTTTCTGTAATAAACCAGAAATATCTTTCCTTAAATATCACAATGTTTGCCATATACATTAATTTACAACATTTACACAATATGTAATCCCACAACAGAGAATTCACCAAATATGGAGACAGCGAGGAAATGTCATTAATAAAGAGTCACAGGTTTCTCACTTTCTAATAAGCCAACAGCAAAGGTAGTTAGTTAAGGTTAGGTAAGGTGGTAGTCAAGTGCTGGAGGACGATAAACACCATCCATGTTTCATTTTTACATCCTGGCAACCCAATATGTGTGGTAATCAGATCTGTAAAGCATTAGTAAATGCTGCTCAGGTCAGGTCTCGCGATAACTGTTAAGAGTGCTGCTGTTTGCTGCTGTTGTGAATACAAAGATTCCTTGATAAGAATTCATGCAGTATGTGTGGTGCAGCTGCGTGCCGTACAAACCTAAAGTATAAGCTGAACTCCTGGCTGGGATCAGTTTCTTCAGTGTATTTCCCAAAGGTTCTCAGATGCTGTGCAGAAGTAAATGGCGACACCACTAACTGTCTGACTTTGCCTTTTAAATGACAGCCACCTCCTTCACCCACTGGATGAGTAAACGTGTGTGTGTGTGTGTGTGTGTGTGTGTGTGTGTTTGTTTATGTGTTCAATGGGGAGTGACTACTGTTGAAGTCCACTTGAGTAGAGTTTCAGTGAGCAGTAGTGTGTGTCTCCGTCCCCCCCGGTGCCATTGTTGGAGATAACATTTCCTGCGCCCACATCTTCATCGCCGTCCTTCATGATGTCATCTCTCCGGGCCTGGAACAAAGTTATCTCCCTGGGAGAAGCCCTGTTCAGAGAGCACCCAGCCCTGCCCTGCTCCCACCCATGCCTGCTCTGTCTCCGCACTGCTTGTCCTGATAACAGCCTCGCTCCCTGGCCTCTGCACACACAAAAGCATGGCACAACAGGAAGCAATGGAGATGCTGATGGCCCCCTGAGCAATCACTACAGGAGTGTATGGGTATGTTACTGCTATTGCATCAGAATGAGGATGTTGCGTGGATCAATGCTGTCCAGGAATGTCAATCCACTAAACCGTTGAAGTCGAACAAAGACAGATTATTGATCAATGTGTAAGTTCTAAATAACTGTCAGATATCTGATGGTAAATTTGTCTTAAACCTGCATTACCAGATGTTTTTAGGCCACTTGGGGGGGCAGTGAAAAACAAGCGCACAGAACTTATCAGCAATTTCTGCATCGAGCAGACAAGAAGCAACATTAGCGCCCATGTGGAGTCGTATTTCTGTCCAACTGGTGAATGTATGGCAGTGTTTAAAGTCTGGTTTCAGTCTGCAGTTTCTTCAGCAGCTGATGATCAGGCTCCCATTGAGGCGTTCATTGTCCACAGAGGATCATTTTCTATGTTCCCATTGTCAGGTCAGGACAAGCTATCTCAATGAATCTTATTATGGATGTTAATGGTTCAAAGTGAATGACTCCTAATGTTTTGGTGATTCCCTGACTTCCCTTTCCTCTTGAGAAGCCATCAGCCAAAAATCTCCCCTTGTAAACAGGAAATATCATTATTTAAAGGACAAATTGCCATTGGATTCTTAAATAGCTAAATAAATAATATTGACTTTGGCTAATTCTTTTTTAGGATGTTATGCAGCCACAAAAGTTGCATCTGCCAGAAGGGATTTCAGCGTTTTGATATTTTTAATCACACTCAACAATTGTTTGGATTTTAGGTTCAAGTGAGAGACACACACACACACACACACACACACACACACACACACACACGCAGGTAGTGGAGGAAGTCCTTTAATGGTGAGGAAACAGGCAGAACTGGCAGAAGGAGATAAGACACTTCAGGCGGTGTCCTAAACGAAAAATGAATTGAAAAAAAAAAATGGGTGGAGGACCAAAGGAGAGAAAGGAAAAGAGGGGGTGGCGGGGGAAGAGAGTTATCAGCCATGCAGAATAGTAGTACACCTCATCTTGTTATCCTCTAGTTTGGGCGGCGCTTTTGCTTTTTCAGATAACAGGCGGTTCACTCCAGATAGTGGCTTTAAGTTAGTGAAGCTAACTATGCTTATTTGCGTTTGCGAGATGTGAGCTTGTGGTCAGTACTGCAGGTATTCAAGCAGGATCATTTGTTGTTGTGTCCATTGTGGAGTTCATATAACAGGGTGACATGTGGAAGTCTAGATTGTTGGTTAAACTGTATTCACTGTGTATGTGAACCTCCAAAAGGCAACACAGTCCTTTGCCTTTATACAATACATTTCTGTATTTGTATTTAAATACATGAAGTCCTGTTAACATGTTTGAACTCATAACTACTTCCATTAATTACCACATTTCCATTTAACTGAGACCTGTCATATGTTTCAGCTGCAGCAGTCTGCCAGCATTGAAGTGGCACAGGCCAGCAGTTTCTTATGTACAGAACCTGGATGGCAGGCTTCCGCACAGACCTGCTGCCTCCGCCTCACATGGTGTACGCCACCCAGTAGATCACGTTCACCACAGCGAAAGTGAAAGGGAACACAGCCCGGGCGTAGATGTCGATGGTGTCGGCATCAATGGGCTTGCAGACGCACTTGGAACAGCACTTCTTCTCCTTCTTGGTCTCCTCCGCTTGCCTGGACCTTCTCCTCCTCGGTTCAACCTCCTCGCTGCCGCCCTCTCCCGGGATCTCGCTGCTGGAGCGCTGGGTCCGACCCTGCCGGTTGGAAATCATCACGCCCTGGTTCATGCCGGTGACCGACAGGGAAAACAGAACCATAGCCTGTTTGCCGTTCTTCACAATGGACTGGAGGGAGAACACAGAGAGAGGCATTTACCTGGTCGAGTGCAGGTTTAAGTCATTCAGCTTCAAATATTTGACAAATCAGGCAAAAGTGACATTCAGCCCCTCTTTCATCTAGTGGACTACTTCTGTCAAATCCAGAAAAATCTCATTGACTCTAAATATCAAAAGACAAAAAGAGAGGGAGCAATCATCGTCCACAATAGATATACCAGTGAGACACTTTGCTCTTTTGGTTGAAGAACCTCTGTATTTTTGCACTTAGCACTTTCACTTTGCCATAAAACTATTTTGTAGTCAAAGAAAATCCATTTTTAATTTTCTGCATTTTTGAAATAAAAACCTGCGCATATCTTTTACTTTTACTCACATCAACAATGCATACGCAACACACTTTCTGTCACACCATCTTTTCACATCTTTGTCCTCATTTTTATGTGTTGTCAGCATAGAACCAGTTTCTGATTAATAATTTACAATTCATTTGTATAATTCATTCATTTACAAAAAATACCATCAAGTCAACATGTCCTATTTTAAAGGCAGCCCTCTCTAAAATGTATATCAACAGCAAAGGAAACAGACAGTATGATGAGAGCCACTATTACTCCCTGAAGGGAAATCTTATTTTTTCCCTTTATGCTTTATGGAGATTCAATGTCTTGCTGAAGGTCAGTGTGATGGATGCTTGTCAACACCGTGGTTTGAAGCCCGGCCCAGGTCTATGTTTGAAAGGTGTGCTCATTACTCACAACACCCTCTGACGCTCTACATTGTGATCTGCTGATGGGAGGACATGAGGGGAATGATTTCCTCACCTCAGAGCTGAGCTTGTTGGCCTTCACCTTGGCTTTCTCTTTGAGTCGGTAGTCGGCGTTGTAATGAGCGAAGGCGTACTCAATGAGTGCCGCAAACACAAACACGTAACAGATCCAGAAGTAGACGTCTAGCGCCTTGATGGCTGACGCTCGAGGCAGGGAGGAGCGGGCGCTTACCATCAGCGTGGTCATGGTGAGAACGGTCGTGATGCCTGTGGAAAGAACAGGCACAAAGTACACATCAGGCTTCAGTGGGTTTTTAGCCACGCTAGCAGCATGACCATATGGATGTCAGTCTGTTGGTCAGTCAGTCCAGACTGAAATATCTTGACAACTATTGGATGGATTGCCAGGTTTAGCGCCACCAGCAGGTCAGAGTTGTGATATTATATCATGTTAGAATTTCAACAGCTACAAGATGAATTGCCAAGAAATTCGGTGCAGACATTCATGGCTTTTCCTCTAGCGCCACCATTAGGTTGATATTTCTGGTTTTGAGTCAAATGTCATTGGCTGAAAGCCATGTGGTGCCGCCACCGGGATGAAATCTACATTTGTAGCCCCACAACTGGTGAGGCTCTAAGAAAGGAAAAAGGAAAATTGTTTGGTTTGGTATGATTAATTTCATTCATCTTCTCAGGTCTTATTACTGAAAGCTCAATATTTGCTTTAACCGCATGGTTCAGCCTTTTCTGCAGATGAATGAACACCAACTTTGATTCAAGTTCCTGCTTTAAAAATGTCATTTTAGATGACCAACCTCATCAAACTAATACCAACCTAAGGATACACGAGCAGGGACTGCTGATTGGCTGATCCAAAAGGACACCCAGGACATGGCAACCAGTAATATCGAAGGCATGTATGACTGGATGATGTAGACGCCTCGATTACGTCTCAGCTCGAAGCGAAGACTGAGCCTCGGAAATCGTCCCGCTGGGAAACACAAAGCAGACACCATGTTTGATTACTTTACTGAAGAAGCTAATTATATATTAAGAAATATCCAATTGTTCTTTACAAACATTGATATTATATAATGTCTGTCTGCTCACTTGTGTCCCTGGTTGCAAAGCTTGTAAAATAATATTTCAAACTGCATTTTCCCAGCAGCAACTGTTACATCTCCTAAACCTCCTGCCTGGCTCAGTAGCAAGCCTGACTTGATCCATTCCTTCTATGCATAGAATATAACCACAGAAGTGCCTGAAGTAAAAAAAAAAAAAATCTTGTGCAGAGTTTTCCACTAGCCAAGTCCAAAAACTCAGAATAGTACATAATGCAAAAAACACTCAAGAGCCATGCAAAGAGCTTTCAGACGGGCTGTGCTGACAACTGAGGAATAAAAAAACATGGACACTCACCAGATTTGAAGTTCATCATCTCAGTTACAAACCGATAGTCTGTGATGGTGAACTGAGAGAGCTCCAGTTTGTCCAGGCCGTGGATGTGTCTCTGACTCTCCGACCAGTGATACACAATATCCTCTGAGGAGTAACCGTCTAGAATGACAAAAAAACAAAACCCTGACATTTTATCTGTCCAACCTACAAAGACGCAGCAATGTGAGGATTTGTATCCTAGCAAATGAAGCTCCCTAGGAACGGAGGGAGCTTCTAACACTGTAACCTTTCCTAGATGTCACTTTACTTTGGCATGAATGCATCTAGAGAAATCGATGCGTTCTCCTTGAAGGTGTGTGAAGGAAGAAAAAGGGGTTTTGTGAATCCCAACTCACAGCTTTCCAGGTCCAGCATACACTCCTGTTCATCCATGGGATACTTGGTCAGGTCCATATCACACGCCACCGTCGAAGTGATTCTAGGGACAAAACATCCCAGCTAATCAAAACTTATTGTACACCGTTATAGTTTTCTATATAACTATAGGTTATAGTTAGGTTAGGAGGACGTTTTTATGATAGCAGTGGAATTTCATGGATTCTACTGGCATAGTAACAGTAACGCCCCATTTAGCATCTCTATCCACTTTATCATCCACCTTTTCATATTCCCCCACCTCCCGTGTGTCTTTACATCAGCCATGTACAAGAACATCAGACCACATCCGAGTTTTTAAGCATATAAGATTCCAATGGAGAAAACAGTTTACTCTCATCGTACGGGTCATTGGGGATTTTTAATCCCAAAGACAGCAAAAAAGAAATGTTTGTGCTCTCAAATGTATGAGGTTTCTGAAGGCGTGAGTTTAAAAAAGATCAAAAAGCAGGTCAACATCAAAGCACTCAGATACATACTGTAGAAGTAAAGAGTCTCACTGGTTGTGTTGTCTGACTGTCTGAGTCTGACAATAACCAGTTTGCTCTTACCGGCTGCTGTATAGAATGACTCCGTTGGGCTGCAGGCGGATCAACTTGTTCTCCACGGTGACATCGTGGAACCAAGCAGATTTGGCATTGACGATGAAGGTGTCGGGCAGCCACAGCTTGTCCACAAATCGACTGTCCAACCCCAGCGTCTTGTTGGTGTGATTGTAGGACAGGCGGTCGTCGTGCCAGCTCTGCCGCAGGAACACGGTCATGGTGTATTCCTGCCAGGGACAAGACACGTACAAACACACAGATACAAACACAGAGGCTGAGTCACGGGCATCGGGAAACAAACAGCAGCTACCTTTAAAAAGGGGCCGTGCTTGCAATTATTTGTTTAATGCTGTTATCTCGACCACAAGAGTTAATTATTTAGTTTTACCGAGATAACAAAGCTTGTTTTCTCGTGATAAAGGGTTAATTTATCTCGGAGTCTTCTCCTTACTTGACAAGGAGTCATGTGCATGTTATCTCTAACAGAAAAGCAGTTTCTGCCTGTGTTAGACCTTGATTGAAATAGTCTGATACCATGATCAGTAATTGCTACTCCTTGATTTGAGCTTAAATCAGTTGTCGAGAGGCCGTCTATGCACACTGGCATGGCACTCCTGATCTCAGATAAACATTATAATTGAGATAATAAGGGAAAGCAACCTTTTGTTTTCTTGTGATAACCGGTTGATTATCGTTATCTTAAGAAAACACGTTTTGCCATGTCTGATATCTCTTTTGATATATCTTATAATAATTTAATATTATTATCTCGTGAATTTATTACATTTTAAAAAAGCATCTCAGAATTTGATTATTTTCATGCAAAAACTACAAACAAAGAACACGTTGTTTTCATAATTAAATGCCTCATTTGAA
>JAVQJD010041375.1:0-10694 GCA_036023655.1 Nannoperca australis
TGTGTGTGTGTGTGTGTGTGTGTGTGTGTGTGTGTGTGTGTGTGTGTGTGTGTGCATACACGTGTCCACAGTATCTAAGCTGTTGTCTCTTTGTCAGGTTTTGAGAGACAGTTTCTGAGAGTTATTATCAGTATAAAGCTTGGTATAAAATTTCTAATAGCTCAGAGTTCACAAGTTTTAAAAAAGCTTGGACCTCAGTGAACAATGTTCTCACTTCAACCATTATATATACACTAATTAAACTAATTAAAATGCAACCTCACAAGTTTCATTAAGGCAGCATGAGCGCCTGTGGTACAATGGTTAGCAGCACCACCACTTTCTACTCTTCAGTAGGCCTGTATTGCTTAATTAACATGGTTCAGCAACAAGCTTCAGCAACAAGCTGTAAAAACAGACTCACTGACGGGCTTAAAATAGTTTCAGAGTGTGGGGCAGCAAAGCTTTGAGTTGCGGCCTCAGATGTGTCAATGAAGTGACAATGGCTGTTAGTGTTGTTACGAGAGGCCCATGCAGTGAACATAAATGTCGGGAGGACATATCCGTATGAGCAGCAGTGACTGATAATGTTGCCATTATTACGGTAAGCGTCTGTTGATATTATTCTGGGGTCTGGGGTTAAAAAAAGCTCACGTAGTTTTGACTGTTGGGGCCACAAAATAGTGGAACCTAATCCTTGTTACATAACTGAATGGAGGGTGGGCTTCTGTATAGCACCCGTGTGGGTGTGTGTGGGGGGGTTGTGTGTCCGCCAGTGTACTTGCTTGTGTGGGTATGCATGTGAATGAAAGACAAACAGAGACAGGCCGTAGCGTGACATTGTGCTGGGAAGTGGGAACAGGCATTGGAAAACAACATTTAGTAGTAAACAGCAGAAAAGGAATGTATTCCCAAAAAATATTTTGCACGTTGCTGCTGCTTTTGTTCTGCTGTTATCTGGTCTTTCTACAGTATGTGGGCCAATGAAAGCTCTCTAACACGCAGTATCTCCAAATCACATAATTGTCCGCCGTGCTAGAGAATATGTGTGAAGGAGCGTATACGGGGGTGAGCTTCCAATCTGTGCATCTTCACGTAATTTTACAGTAAGGGTAGATGATTGACTTGCAGTAAAAGGTCACAAATGCTTCGTCTCTGACACAATTCGGAGGGATGGTGCATCTTGGAAGACCGCCCTGGCTTTCAATTTTGACAAAACCTGGACGGCTGATTAGCTCTTTGTTCTAAAGTTTAACAGTACTGACTGATCTGATGGGAGAATTGCACAGTAATTTAAGGTCAAAACTTTGATAGTACACACAGGATGCTGCTTTTGGGAGGGAACCTAGAACTGTATTGCATTGGGGCAGGACTGTATCTGTACCTATGACAATCCAAAACTATTGACAGTATATGTATTTTTACCATCTGACTTTTTGTTTTTCCTTCATCCCCTCCTGCTGTTATACTTCCAACTGTGGGTCAGTTATGGGTCACAACTCTCCCTTTAACATTTCCCCCTCCTTCTCGCACCTTCAATATTCTGGCCCTTTTTCTTCTCTCTCCTCTTTTTTTCCCACTTGTGTCACTTTCTTCTCTATCTGTCCTTGTTTCAGTGTCCACTCTCCCTCAGTTTGAGGTCAGGTGAGTTTGTAATGTGTAGTGTTGTAAACAATAATAAAAAAAGAATAAATTCAACTTGAGAGAGATGAGTACAGAGGAGGGCAGTATAAAGGAGAGGGTCCAGGAAGAGGAGATGTGAGCAGGGAAGAGAGGAGAGTGAGGGGTCAGAAAAGGGGTTAGAAAATGTAGCATTGCCATCTGCACTGATAGGGACGATGATCAAAGTAAGAGAAAAAGAGTGTCTCCCAAGAGAAAAAAAATGTGTTAAAAATAGAGCAGTACGGCTAAAAAAAGCCACAGAATTCACCTTCATCCTGTTCGGACAACAGAAGAGTTCAGATACAACAACAGATTTGTTGGGAGGAGAAAGCAGAGATGAGACCTTCGTGCTTCACCCACACAGCTGTTAATTCATGTCACTGTTTCTGAGAGTCTTGTTCAGGTGGAGTTTAAATCTCTGTTTGTTTTCTTAGTACATACAGATTGGTGATATAAGGCCTTTTTTTTAACAGCATAGGAGGAAAAGCACAAAAATCACAGGTGTGACTCATAACATTAACGATGGCTCTTTCTATTCAAGTGTCCCAGTGAGCCAGCATGTCAACCCCAGGACCCTAAAACTCAAGCAGTTTAATGAAACTCAGCCATCACTACTCTGATTATTTACATCTGTGCTTTGTCCTGCCGTGACATGTCAACATGTTGGCCTTTAGAGAAAACCCCTGAATAAATTATTGTAGAAATATAATAAATGCAGATGCTTCCATACAGGTGTACTGCATGATACGATTAGGCAGTAAACATCCTAGCATGGTCTGAGCATAAACAGGTCCATTTATCTTGATGTTTCAATCAAAATGACAAGAGGAAACGATGAAAGAGGATTAATTAGTCTTAAAATATGCTCCACAAGTGTTTCAATAGTTAGTCTGCATTTAAATCTATGGGAAAGACATCGGTAAGCTCGGAAAGCACACATTCGGTGAGTGTGATGTTGACCAATGTCACCAAACACCAAATGAGGAGATATCTTTTGGAAGAATTGCTTCAGTAGAGATCCAGAGACTTGGACACCAAGCAAAGCTTTAAAACGGTTCCGCCTCATGCTGTTAAATCTAAATTTAAAAGACAAATCCCCCCAAGCATCAAGTCAATTACAAACCAGTTTTCAGTCACAAAACATGCAACTAGACTTCTCACCGCTGTCAACAGACATGGTGGAGCTTTATTGAGTAATAACTCACTCTGAAATGATGTTCGTTGAAGCTCTGTTAGGCTGCATCCTGCTTTCTCAGGCTCATTCCCTGCAGTAAATTATACTGGAGGGGGAAAAGCATCTCTGTGGAGTTAAATCTTTGTCAGGATTCTGCAATAATGTTGTTTGCAAAATGTGTAAAAAGTCATATCATAAGTACTGAATGCTTCACGGTCAACTAAAAGTAAACACGGACCGGCATTTGTGACTGGAAGCAGCATTATCCCACATGACTGTCAGCGTAATTATGCTTGTTCCTCTGGTGTTTCTTCAACCAAAGCACACACACACACACACACACAGAGTCAGGGCAGCAGGAGTCTCATGTTAACAATAACAGCACATTCTGTGTGGTGTGATCTGTAAGAACAACTTTGCTGCCTGATAATTTTCTGCATCATGTCTCCGTCTCTCTATCTGTTCGCCTGCTGTGCGTGAGAATGAAAAGTGCTTTCTAAATGAAATGCATTTCCATTACACACACACACACACACACACACAGAATACTAGGCAGCAACTCATGTTAACAATTACAGAGTAATCTCCCTTCCTGTAAGTAAGTGTCAGTAGGATGTTTACGTACCAACCAGCTGTGAAATAATGAGCCACTACAGTGCTAAGTCACTCAGTGAATCAAGGATGGAGATGTCTGAGTGTATTTGTGTGCTCATGTGACTGTGACTAGTTTGCGTGTGGTTAGAAAGGTGTGAATGGTCTTTCCCACTCGCAGGTCTGGTTGAAGGCTGAACACTTCCCTCCTTAACCTTTATAAATGTGGGCAACTGTTCGTTTGAGTCTGAAGGTTGTTTGTTTCCATCTTTAGCAACTGCAGTTCCACTCATTTTGGACCGATGTTATGAGTTTTTATGTGTAAACTACATGCCAACGCGCTTAAGAGGCTTACGGTTTCATCTCTGTGCTCATGTGAGTTTGTCAGTGCTACATTCATTGGCAATCCAGATGATCGACATGTAAGAATACTGTTAAGAGGTCAACTGAAGTGTGCCAGTGAAGTGAACCTCCACTGCTGAGGAGCCTTGTGCAGTAAACAGAGGCTGACACCAAGGTTGTTAATTAACACCACATGATGACAGAACTTCGTCACTTTGTAAAGAATCACAGCTACAAATACTAACCACATTTACTTTTGTTAAAGCAAAATACTAACTTGGTTTGTTGATACAACATATCATTCTTTAAATACTGATGATTCAAAATTCGACATCTTTTTATTCTCCCCAAAGAATTTAAGTTACTACTTCAGGGTGGTCTTGCTCTTCTACACGCACCAAATATCTGAAACACTGGAACTCAAATGAAACTAAATACTTTGGGCAATGTTTCAGATGGACTTCACAGTCAGTGGAAACCACGGTGCAGCTCAAAATGAAAACCCTGGCCACTACAGGTATTACAATAAAGCGAGGTGACATGGGAGCAGGTTAGTTATTAGAGACACTGTCCTTCAACCTCACAGTCTGCCCGAACCTCAGAAAGATGGATTAGGCCTCTGGGATCAACAAATATCCCAAAATGATGAGTTTAGGAAATAACTCTGATACGCTGTTTGAACTGACCTTTTGTCACGCTCAACTCATATAGATTGGGCAGTGTGGAGGAGGGAAAAAGTGTTTGTGCGTTCGTGCGCGCGTGTGTGCGTGTGCAGTTCCCTTTGTAATGGTCCAATCATCCGGTTGAGTGAAACTACAACTCAATCACATCTGTACAAACATGCAAACACACATTTCTTCCGCTGTCCTGCCTCAATCTCAGTTTCACCTTTCTCTCTGTGCACCTCCCTTGTTTCCATCTCTCTCAGACTTGGGTTTAGTTTTTCTTTAGTTTTTTTTTTATCCCACGCTGTTTCTCTACCCTCCCTCTCACCACTGCTTTTCACCCATACAATCCAGTCCTGCAACCTGCAAACTTTAGTCCCGCTTTGTCCTGGAGGGGTACTGCATGTGTGTGTGTGTGTGTGTTCACAGTGCTGCTGTGTTGGCATCCCAATAGAGTTTTTCTATTTTTAGCAATTTGAGGGTAAGGTCTGGCATTGCTTCAGAGGGTGGGAGAGACATAGCCCATGAGACCATGAGGGAGAAAGACAGATGGAAACTGATCAAAGAGACAACGAGAGGAGAGTGAGGTGATGAGAGGAGGATGGAGAAATAACATTGAATAAGCAAATAAGAGTCAGGAGGGTATCCTACTGTAGTTTAGCTCAAAATCCAAACATTTTATAGTAATAGATGTGGCGTGCCTTTCTCATTCTTCACACAGTGCCTCCTAGACCACTGACAGGAATTTTTTGTCAGAAGTTAATTTAGTCTGTAGGTCACAGAGTTGTGCAGAACATCAAACCACATTTTTCTTTATTTCCATCCATCCCTTTCATACTTTATACCATTACTTAATAGTATAAAGTTCCACAAAGATTTTTATACCTAACGTACTATATGTATTTCTACTACAGTCTGTATAAACCTACTTTTTATTTTGATTCTATTACTTAATGTTTTAACAACGTGGATTCTTTCAAATGTTGCTGTGTGAGTTTGAGACCCGAACGAGTCGATAACTCGTCAAAAGTGTTTGTTTTGAGACGTGAAATCGTTCTCTATCACAAGCTGGGTATTTTTGGGATGTTGAATTGAGTTCCAAAGTTTTTCGTTTAAGATAAAGTGCAGATAATCCATTACCAAACATGACATTTGTAATGATGGATTTTGCAGATACGGTTATGATATATTTACAACTTTTTTAGCGTGATCTTCTTATCTTATGTTCTGCAGATGGGAGTAAGATAACTTCCTTTATTATCCGTTATAAGAATCAAGTCAAATAAGGAGTTACTGGGACATCTTGTGGTCAAATACAGGGGTGCAAATAATGCCCTCTTCTTAATGCTGTGCTATTTCAGTTTTTTTTAACAATTAATTTTTTTATGTTACAAATCCTTAATAGAGTCCTTGTAGTATTTAATCCAATTCCAATAAAAAATTATTTATTTTCATCCTGGTGTGAACTCCATTCATGTTCTTTCCGAGGCAGATTATCGTTTAGACTAATGTCTCGAGTTGGGAGGAGGATTTTACACAGCATGTGTGTTGTTATCAAAAGTAACATAACTGGTGTACATTTTGTCTTCTTAAAGAATGACAACATGCTGGTTGCAAGCCAAGAACATATAAACCGCACAGGTTTAGTTTCAAGTCCCAACAATAGAAAAAAAAAACAGGGTAAAGAAAGTAAGAAAGCACCAGACAAAACACACATGGGTGCATTACAAACGTGAATGTAATGAGTAAATTATATACAGTCAAAATAAACATATAGCCTGCACATACGTACATACACAGGTAGAACTAAAGAGCAATACAATTATGTAAGGAAACTAGCTGTATGGGTACAGTATTTAGGTTAATGTAAACAGAGGTGTGTTTTTGAGTGATTAATGTCTGTAAAGTGTGTGTATGTTGGACTTTATACCGCTTTTTCTCGTGAAACCACACAAACAATCAGTTCCCCGTGTCTCCAAAAACAATGCCCCTGGGCAACCCGGTAGTGTTTATGACCGCACGTATGCAGGTGTGTTAACACCCTCCCCGCTGTCCCGTAGGCTTCTACCGGAATCTGACTGTCGGTGAGGACGTGGCTCGGCGGAAACAGCGGAGAGAGGAGACACAAAGAGAGACTCCCCGCGCAAACTCACTGACTCCACGGCGCTGTTCTTCCACGTGGACCCTGTCATTGACCACAACACCCCGGTCTCCGTGGCACCCAGGGAGCGCGCGTGCCGCCGCCGTTGCGCAGTGCAGACCGGGTGGCGCGAGCAGGGCGGTGCGGGGCAGATGTGTAGCCTCTCTACTCCAGACATGAACCTGTGAACGAAACCCGGCTCGAATCAAAGCTTTTTTTACTCTCCACGTATCAACTATGCAGACAGGTAGGCTCATTCTCACTCTGAGTAGAGATGAAGAGGCTCGCTGTCTTTATCCAGCTGTAGACCTCAACAAGGTCACTTCAGTTCACATACATATTTAAACGAGGCTACCGTTCTACGCTACACCTAGCCACCTTTAACTTGTTTTTGTTGTAACAGGCCGGTAACGTCAATGCAGGACGACAATGTGAGTTTTTCAGTGTTTACGGTGCTTGTGCACGCGGGCTGTAATAACGCTGCAGTGAGTTGTTGGTGTCAGCCGAGGGTCACGTGAGGTACGCTGTGAGTTAGCATCGCTGCTGCTGCAGCTTCCTCGTGTGCTGCTGCAGCCAGTTTGTTGCTTTGTGCAAATACAATGGGGATAAAGCGGCGCGCTGTAAGTTACACACCCCAAACACACACGTAACATCTAACTCTGGAAACACATTTGGACAGCGTGGATGGACTCTGCTATAAATAGATGTAGATGTTTTAATTGATTTAGCCATAATGGACCCTAAAGTCCATCTTCTGTGTAACTTGTAAAGGCTGCAGGATTGCAGCACTGCTGTGTTTATATGATGATGTAGGCAGGAGGTGTTACATGTAGACTGGCCACTTGACAGCTTATAACACAAATGACTACTTGACTACAAGATAGGCTACATACTGGCCAAAATGTATTCAGATACAAACTTGTGTTGGAAAAGACGTTTTTATTCCTATTCAGTTGCATTATCTGTCAGTAAATCTATGACATTTGGGAAGATAAATTCATGACGGCATCCTAACACTGAACTCTGTACATGAGGTGACAACATGGCTTTGTGCTTGTAGGTGTGTTCACGAAGTTTCACCTGGGCAGGTCGATGCCATGCGTCCTGTCCCTGTTCCTGCTTATACACGTTTGCCCGGCTGCACCAGGTGTACCTAAGACACAAAGGTAACCCCATCTCACTGCTCTGAAGTACAACACTGGATGTTTGAAGCAGACCTTTTGCAACACATGGAGAATTAAGTATGGTTCTGTTGTAGGCAAAAGTAAATTAAATTTCCATCTACAATTATTTATTTATCTCTCAGGGAGGATTCTGTAGATGCCCGCCCCCCTTCAGTAGCGCTAGCCAATCCCTTTGGCTCTGGAGAGGAGAGCCGCAGGTGAGTGACACATGAAGAATGTGTTGATGTTGCACATGCAGCCCAGTTTAAGCCATGAATTTGCTTTAAATTGCTTTTTTTTTTTTAAGAAAGTAGGATTGATACAGTCCGTAAGTTGAAATGCTATTCTGTCTTTGTTCCTGTAGTTCGCCTTAACGCTCACAATGCAGATTGAAATTCTAATGTTTTTCTCAGAGGATGATCAAATATGAATTGCATAGAAATAAATATATTTACTGTCTTGTATTGTTTTGTCATACTTCATCTGACTTAGTAGTAGTAGCAGCACTAAAATATGAGGCACAATATCCACATTTGTTCAGCCTGCAGTATGTTTTAGTGGACTAAGCTGCCTGGTCACTGTGGACTTTGGCTGCTGTGTTGTGCCAATGATGTGGCCTGCATCATATACTGATAAGATTATATGAGCAATTACACTGCTATATGTGTCAATTATGAGATATGTCTCCTCACACATATTGCAAATCAAATGGCTCCTCCCTGGTTACTGTGCAGTGGTATGAACTGACACGAATTAATTACAGGTTTCATTTATTCAGGAAACAGAATGAGACACACAATCACTTTGTGGACTTGGTATCGTAAAGTATGTTGTTGGTGACAATGTGGCTGCAGCTTCTTCCCACTGGCTGGTAAGAGTAATAGATTAGAACACTACTCTATCATAGTGGTAGCTTAAGTCTTATTGAGTGTATGATAGGATCTGCATCTGCCTAGAGAAACAACTGACCATTGATTCACAGGAGGCCTAAGGGCTGTCTGGATGGAAACAAAGGGCATTTTAAGGTTTAACTTTTTTTAGTTGTTCAAGTTTCTTTATTGTCAATTCTACAGTATGTACAGGACATACAGAGGATTGAAATACCGTTACTCTCAATCCCTCGGTGCAAAAACAACTCGCAGGCTCTGCAGTCTCCTTCCTGATGGCAGCAGGCTGAAGAGGAGGGAGAGGAGAGAGGCACTGACGATTTTCTCAGCTGCCCTCACAATGCGCTGGAGGTTCTTGTAGGATGAGTGTTGCCGTATTTCCTTTCCTTTCCACATGTGGAAGTGTCCTTGTGCGAGACACTGACCCCCTTGCTCACGATGGCTGGCCAGCACCTTGCTTGCCGCCATAATTTTTATTCAAGCCAAATTATACCGTGGCATGCATCTCAAGATCAAGTGGGACAGACTGTGAAGGACGACACATATATATATATATATATATATATATATATATATATATATATATGTATGTGTATATGATATAATAGTATTAGCACACAGAACAGCAGCGCAGCGCACTAAGTATCACTGTTGCCCCAAAGGGTGTCTTCTTTTCCATCTTCTTTGTGTAAGTTGGTCTTCTTTTCCATCTTCTTCGTGTAAGTTGTGAGAGGCTCCCGCTTTCCAAAACAATAAAGCAAACTGAGAAAATCAGTAAATAAATGAATAACCTTCCTTTGAACACAATGCGTTGTAATGGTGCGGCACCTCCTCCTGCTACGCGGAGTCATGGGTTCAGACACATTTTAACTAGCCCCAAATCTTGTCCTCTTGCGGCTGAAAGTCATACAGAGTCACTGCTATCGCTACAGGGAGAGTCCGTCTGCGTAGGAATCAAGGGTTCAAAAGATAATAAAGGGAGATTTTACAAAATTAGATGTTTTGATCGTAATTTTGCCTCTCAGAGCTTTTGCAGCCAGTCTGATTCTCTCTGCAGGCAATGGCTAAAACAGGACTCAGTCCCTGTGGAGCTGAACACATCTCACCTCTCAGAATACATTTTGGGCTCTAAACGTTTTGCTGATTGATTGAATTGTACTCTGTGCTGTGTGTGCCACAGGTTGCTGCAAAGTTACATTCAATCTACTCTGAAGGAGGACCAAGGAGGACCAGAAATCAACACCTGGGAGCAAGGTAGACATCTCCGCCTACTTGTGTTAACACGTACAAGTTCTCACACAGCTCATTTTTTTATGACTTTGGCATGTTGAATCTTTTTTTCAAGCTGTTCAGAAAATCAAAATTCTTGACATCTAATGACCAGAGATGCAGTTTTTCTGTGATTTTGGCGGAACGTTTGTGTCCCAAACCATCAGCTGTCAACATTACTGCAGTTGCGCATCCTCTGCAGTAATAGTACAGAATGATATCAAATGTGTTTGGTATTAAACACGTCACTCTTTTCCTGCTTTGTGTCAGAGGTATTCTTCCTGTTTCGTCTTTATGACTACGATCGCAGTGGACTCCTGGATGGCTTGGAGATGATGAAGCTACTTTTGGACTATAACTCCCATGCTACACCTGGTGCACAGGCCAATGAGCTGGTGAGGAGGAGTGTGTGTGCGTGTGCGTGTGCGTGTGCGTGTGCGCGTGCGCTTTGTGTTTGAACTAACTTTGCATGTACTAACACTTTCATACTGTTTGACCTGTTTATCTGATGTGTGTGTGTGTGTGTGTGTGTCTGTGTGTGATGTTTTCTGAGTTCAGGTCGTGTCTTTGGTAGATTTTTTACTCCAGACTCAGGATCTAAACCAGGATGGCCTGCTGGCTCCATCCGAGCTGCTGTCTCCGTCATTACCTCACACTCAGGTACAGTATAATCGTTTGACAAAGCAATCCTAACTCAAGGTCCAGTGTGTGCGCATGCGCTTGTAAGTGCGTGCTGCCCGATACGGTTGCTCCGCTCGTCTTACTTGCTCTTTTAAATCTTTTTGTTATTTAACTTTGTACTTATGGGTTTTTTGTTTGGTG
>JAVQJD010041379.1:0-16537 GCA_036023655.1 Nannoperca australis
GTGTGTGTGTGTATATATATGTATAAAGAATGTACAGCAATGATACAATACTATGAAATATAATAGACATTGAAAATAATACTATGATATAGAATATAATAAAACAATACAGTGAACAAAAGGAGCAATATAGTATGGCTTTTCATCATTGTTATGTTGTTGTTATTTCTATTATTACTATTATTATTATTAGTAGTAGTAGTAGTAGTAGTAGTATTATGTAGTGGTATAGTAATATATGACATTCAGATCAGCAGCTGTTAAAGGTCTCAGAAGCTAGATATGAGTTGAATTTCTGTCATCTTTCTATAAATAAGTTTTTAAAATAATAGCAGAGTTTGGATTTAGTTGAATTACAGTTGTTAATCAGGCGCTCTCCTTTAATGTTGTATTTTTCTTACAGGGAGACTTGAATGGACATAGAGGATTAGTGCCCTCCAACTTCCTGCAGGCCGTACCACAAGATGCTCCAGCAGAACTCGTCTCTGTCCAGCCTGTACAAGAACCCAAGAAAGAAGCACAGGTAGCTTAGCATTTCTGTCTACCCAGCATGCACTACTCTATATGGAACTGTGGGCGACCTCCTGTCCTGCACTCATACATTATGTGCCACATCAAAAGGTTCTTGTCATTTTCTGTTCTGTTGTCTTTAATTGTGCCTGTCACGTTTCTTTCGCCCACTGTTTCCTGCATGGCGTCTTGCAGAAGCAGAAACGATCTGTACACTTTGAGACTTGATCGTAAGTGTTTTTAGAGAGGACTGTAGCAGCTCAGTGATCAACACTAGCGTCCCCTGTTCGCTCCCAGTTTATGTCCTCTTCCCTCCACCTTAGCTGTAGTTCTACACTGCTCCTTTTATAGGTTCCTGCACCTACCGATGGTTTTAGTTTATCAAACCAAAGATCAAATCCACTGCCTCCTTTATGTGTCCTATCCTTGTGTTTCCCTTTGGTATTAGAGCATTAGATATTGTTTGCAGTACAGCATGTTTGAAATGCTCGTTGTAAAGGTCTTCCTTTCTTCCTGAAGGGTACCTGGACGTCTTCTCCAGAGCCTCAACATCCTGGACCCTCAACACTAGAAGAGGCTCTGCACCCCCAAACAGAGCCTCCTTTCCCTGACCCAACCAAGCACACGGACCTGCAACCCAAACTGGCACCCACTGCAAGCCCCACGTCAGACCTGGACCCTGCTCCAGGTCCAGCTCCTGGTCCAGCTCCAGCTGCGGCAGACGCCTGCTGCTCCCCTCCAGCCCCCCTTTCAGCAGACACCCCGGCACAGACAGACTGCTCTGCACAAGGCAAGAAGAAGAAAGGCTTTTTCTCCAAAGGCAAGAAGCTGTTCAGAAAGCTGGGATCCAGCAAGAAAGAGTGAAAGTCAGGACGTCTGACTCTGAATACTCGTGTCGCATTGAAAGCACTTGTTCTATCTTCACTGTTAGTCTCAGTTGCTAGTCAGCGCAGTTAGTGGCTATCAGATCTAATAACTGATGCTTTATAAAGTATACACTTGCCTTAGAGCACTGCTAGACCAGCTGTTAAATTAAGAGTACTTTAAAACTGCAACATACAGCTTACAGCATCAAAAGAGCATGCAGTGCATGTTGAAGTGTGCAAACTCACAAATATATTCTCTCAATACTTCCTGATTAGCTAAGCTTTTGCAAATGTGCAACTCAGTAGAGGCTTTTAACACTTCTCCCAGTGGGTGAGATTCATTTAACTTCACAGTCTGAAACAGACCGATGTTAAAGAGCAGACCAGACTTAAGCCTAGTTCAGACACAGCTAATGAAATATTTGCTGTAATGTTCATGTACTGGTGCCACTTTATTTATTTAAGCAAACGAACAGAAGCAGCAGTTTATCTCTTCCTCTGTGTGACTATAAACAATGCACTATCTGCTTGTCCCTCCCATGCATTTCTTGTCTTTAAGACTATTTATACAGTACTTTGTACAGAAGTTATTTATTTGTCTCAGACTGTTGCCCTAATCATCGCCACATCGCATGAAGTGACGTCAGGGCAGGAGGTTCACATAGAGCTGTCAGAGACAGTGATGAGCCACTTTGATGTGTATTTCAGATCTAATCTAATTATGGGCTTTGAGGTTAACGCTCGAGACTGTTTACTGAAGTTGCCCTTTGGTGTGTTTGTGTGTGTGGGTGAGTGTAGAAGAAGCTGCCCAGTTCACTGGTGAGACTGAAAACTGATGCCTTTCTCAGACATTAACACGGGAACTCCAGATGTTTGTGACAACAGTCACAGCTGGCCTAAAAGTTGCATACGACATATTTTCTTTCTGTGTGTGAGTGTGAAAGAGAGAGCTGCAGCGAGCGTCAAATGATGTTGTATCTGGTGATCAAGTGGCTGCTCTGTTAGCTAATATTGCTGCAACCAATAATTATTATAAATCATTATTAATTAATCTTCTAATCATCAAATATTTGGCGTTGCTTAAATGATTAATCAGTTATAAAAATAGTTTATTTCATTCATTTTCTCTCCATCTACTAATCCAGTGGTTTTCAAAGGCTGACAGTGACAGTGGCTGACAAATTTGCACAATTAAAAGTGTGTTGGCAACGAGCCAATGGATGTGCAGACAACTATCACTTCATTACTCTGACACTGAAGAAAACTTAAAAACGTGATGATTCTCTGGAAGTTCTGGAGTTTCTGGAGTGAATCATTTTTCTATGATTTCTAAGCAGATTTATGGACATTTATTTTACATTTAGATTTTGCTGCAATGAGGCACCAACTGCTGACCAAACTACAGTAACTAACTTCCAGGGGTTCCCTCCTCCCACCGTCCCCTGGAGGAGGTGCGCCTCATGGTTTGAAAACCTCTGGACTAATTGATTGATTGAGACGTCGTTGCAGCTCAAGCTAATTTATTCTCCAAAATCACAATTGAAGCCGTGTCCTCAGTGCTGGTTACATTAACAGCCACACCAGTTAGCAGCCTGATGCTAAACATACAGTGTGTAAGCCGTTACATATCACACAGGACAGGAACAACATAAACAACTCACTAGAATTGCATTTGAACAGTTTTCAGTCCTGGCGCTGGTGGTTTGTGGCACAGCTGTACTTTGAGAGACTCTGCAATATGTTGTTGGTGTATCTTTTCTTTTGCCTCCATGTTAAGAGTCTGATGAAGTTCCGCTCGGTGGTGTGTGAATATTGGGTCCGACAGGCTAAACAGTGTTCTAACATCTTTATCAGCCCGTGCAGTGTAGTGGTGACTAGTTATTTGTGTCCACACAAATAAAACGACGTTAGCAATATAGCGTATATAGTGTACCGCAATACCAGAACAGAAATAGAGCCATTCTGTATGTTTTAATGGTTTGTGACAGCTTTGCTTAAACGAAGAAGTAGTACAAGTACTCCATTCCGATGTGAGCGTGTGGACCAGGCCTTAGCGTTCAGGTTGTTAATCAGTTACAACACATGCAGTGATTGTTCACTCACTCTGATTGGATCTTTGTATCTGTGCGACACAGGGCTGTCAGTTAACTTCTCAGGTTTTTACTCGTAGTTTCTTATTCATGCCGAGCCACCCGTTGACTCTGCCTGTCAAAAAAAAAACTGCAGAATATGCCAAAATCTTTAGGTGCTTTGCCTGTTACCATAGCTACGAGATGAGAGATCAAGCGTCCGGCGGCATGGTGGACATTCAACAGTCTGGGTTGAAGCACGGAGGTTTGTTTTGAAATCAGACCTGGGTTTTCCCACAAGGGTAGACGGAGTCGCACCTGATGACACACGATGGAGGCACATTTGTTTTCTTTTCATGTCATGAATGTTTTAATTGTTTGTCGTGTGTGTTACATAAAGGGAGCATGACGATGCCAAGGATAAAAGGGAGGGCGGATCGACAGAGACACTTTAGATGTAAAATAGCCGGGAAAGAGGCAAGAGTGAGGCTGTACTGTATGTATTGTTTTATTTATGCTTGGTTTGTTTTTGTTTTTTTTAAAGGGGGGTCAAAGTTCAAAAGTTGCTCAAAAGTTGCCGAAATGTACAGCGAATATTTGTACTGATCTTGTATTTGACGGCCTTTAATGCACAAGTATTCCTCTACCTGCTGTGTAGTGAGTAGGCGGCTCCACTGTTGACTGAATAGGACCTAGACCCATATAGGTAGTGTTTTAGCTCCGTTGATCATATTTAGCCTTACAAGAAGACCTTGTTTAGTCTTAATATGTTGTTTACAGGATGTTTATTGACTGCATGCTTTACCAATGTTATACCCATGTTCGGCCTTATTTATGTTACTGTCATATTTCAGTTTTTCTGGGCTGACTTGTCTACAATATTTGAATTGTAGATTGTCAGTGCAGTGGAAAGGAAGCTGTAGGAGCTGTCTGTGTATAATGAACAGTGTTGGGACTTGTGGTATATTTTCATAAAGCGCGGGAACCTTTTCTTTTCTTTCTTTTTTTTTTTCTTTCCTGACCTGCATTCATTGTTTGAAACCAGTGGGAGATTGACCTTTTTATATATTCATGTTTTTATTACCCTTTTGGAAGCTCATCTGTAAATATTTTTGTTAATATTGTTTTTCAGATTCTTTTTTTTTTTGCATGTGCAGGCATTGTCGATGGAGGAACAGTACCTAAAGATGTAGTACACGGAGGAGTTGATGACTTGAAATTGTGATGGTTTCTTTCAATATGGATCTTTTTACAGGAATAAAATACGTATATTTTCACATAAAACAGAGTCTGTGGTGTGGTGTGGTGTGGTGTTCTGGGAAAACTGACGTTAACACAAGATACTTTTTCATTTTACATCTTTATTTCATATCATACAGCTCACACATCACATGTCCATGATTATCTCTTTTTCTTTACAGGACAGTTAAAACAGATTCATTTTAAAATGGAGGAAAGAGGTGTAAGCTTTGCTCTGCGCCACACGCCGCCCATGTGAACTGCCTGGGTAACACTCTGGGTAATGCGTGGCCTCATGAGACAAAGCAGCTTCCTCTTTTCTTGACTTCCTGTGTGGGGCTCCACGCTGGGGCCTCTACGCCGAGGCCTCTCCTCTCCCTGAAGCCAACAGTACACTCATCCATAAAGTAGGAAACACTACACTGTGGCGAGGAGTTTAGTAGTGCTTTCTACTTTATGGATGACTGCACTGTACATCCACCGCTCCTCTTCCATCTTCTGCCACTTCTGCTCTTCTTCTTCTGCACCTGCTCTCGTGTTTGCAGCTGCACACACACACACACACACACACCCCAACCCCCGCCCCAAACATATACTTACACCAAACTGAAACCTCTCAGCTCAACGCACACCCAACGCTCAAACAGCCCTCAAAATGCACACTTCCTGATTTGTCTTGAAACATTTGCACACAGTTTTCCAGACAGCTCGTTCGAATGTAAGCGAGGCCTGTTAAAAAAATGTTTTTATACAAGACAAAACTCACCCAAAAGACTGTAGGGCTGTATGCCTCTAAATGTTCAAACTGAGGCAAAAGTCATAAAAAGTAGAGCGCCTGCCAGAGGAAGCGCTATCTTGAGGAAGCCATTTTAGCAGGCATGAGTAAGCTTTTCTGTCTGAGCAACAGATCACTTGGTTTACAAAAGTCATGTAAAATAAGCCCAACAATAAGTGCAGTTATCACATCCAAAACTAATTGGAGCGAATGCAAAGATCCAGTAAATATATTAAACACTCAGAAACACAAAGAAAAACTACAGTACCAAAAACAAAGATTGTTAAGTTTAAAGTAAAATAATTTTTAATCAGAATTCTGACTGGAGGTGTCTTGACCAGAAGTTAGATTAAATAAATGCAGAGTTAATGAAGTAAAAGCTGGAACTTGTGCGTATCTGTAATAATCTGACAAGGTAAAAAAGCATTTTCATCATATCGTCACAAATAATTCCAGCATTAAATAGTCGACGTCGTCCATCATACTTTACCTCGACCTTCTTTAGTTTTCTCGGTTTTAAGTGATGATTGTCCGGCAGCCTCGCAGGTGTCTTCTGTCTGTCCAAGGAGTGGATGAAGAAGAAGAAGAAGTTGTCTCCTTTTGAACCCTCCACAACCACGTGATGTAACCACAGGAAGAGGTCTAACAGTCTTTCTCTGCTTCCGTCTTAACTCTGCCTTCTGCAGGCGCTATTTCAAAACGCTGACGGCAACTAAGAAGATTATATTTCCTCACAGTATGACTTTGTAATGACACAAACTACACGGGAAACAAATGCTATCAACATTTGCAATTTTTGGGGTGTTAACCGCAAACACTACAACACCCCAGATTTCCTTCTAATAATTTCTTAATCAACTTTAAATCAAATGGTTTTAAGGCTCAAGCTCAATCTTTCCATCTTGAGCAGTAGCACTGTGCTGCAAGCCATGATGTCATTTCTACTCATGTAGACATCCACTGCACAGTGCAATGTGAAGTTGGCTAATAAGGACATAATGAAGTGGAGAGAGATTACAACACACATCTGTAGTGTTCCGTTCAGGTGAATGTGAATTACTTGGAGTGAATTTTACATTTATATTTCACACTAAGTTCATTGTATTAGCAGTTTCATGACTTGTGTGTGTAATTTGTGTATTAAGGACACATCCTCAGATCATCTTTATGTGCTCTGAGCACGCCCGATCAGATTTGTGCATGAATGAGTGCTTAGACTACATCGAGAAGCAGAAGGTTTGGTTGAGCACGGCAAGCACCTGATGAGTAAAACAGTTCCTGTGAGATGATGGTTTCGCTGATAATCTGACTGCTTGGCTATGCTCTTCCAAGTATATTGTCTGTTAAGTGAGTTAATCATGAGTGATAAATGTTATTTTCGTTCAAAAACGATAGAAAAAAAAGATTTATTTATTTCAGTTTGTTCAGAATGAAACCATTAGAGCTGAAATCGGTTGTAAAACACCAAAAAACATCATCAGTTTTTTTCAAGTGTATCTTAATACTCACTTTGAAAGGGCTACTGATTGGTGTAGTTGTTCTTCCTGTCCATAATGGCAGCAAAGAGACCCCTTCCTAAAGCAATATGAGTGAAAGTTATGGGGGACAAAACCCACAGTCCTGACTTTGGAATGAAAGGAGGATTGTGGATCACTTACATTGAAATTCCGTTAAGAGCGGATCTCCTTGTGGCAAGTATGACAGATGTACATAAGGGCATGTGAAAATAGTATAAAGACGGACTTGAAAAATGTGACGCTGTCCTTTCATGTGAAAATCAAACAGCCAATTGTTTTTCACCAGCACTCTCTTGTTTAAAAGACCACTTGTTTGCATGCCGGGCGACGTTTTCAATACTACGATTACCATTACCTTTCTGTAAGGTTTCTAAAGTGAAAGGCCACAGGTTTCAATTCCTCGTTGATGTAAATGTTTAATTTTAACCGCGTGGTTTCTCGTTATGCTAACAGCAGCTCAGAAGACACTGTGGATGATGAATTAAAGTTACACTGATGACATTAAGTAATGTGGAAACATCAGCATGTGAGTTTCAGTGAGAAAACACTCAAATGTTACTGGATGTTCAGTTCAAATGCAGCCTTTACAAACCTTCAGACTGATCAGTTAATATAAGAAAAGCATAATTTCAAATAAGAGTCTGCTCACACTCCTGATCACGTCACTTTACTTGTAACCTCTTTACAACTACATTACTGTGTTATAAATAATTTTGTAAATGTTTGTACACTGCTTTTAAATTCTTAATGAGGTGGTTAAGATATGCTCAGTTTTCCTTCTCTTTGTGGATTTTTTTTTTACCCCTCACACAGGCTCCTTCTTATTTCTCTTATTCTTCCCTTCACAGTTGTTTGAAATCTGGCCTAATACCAATATAGGAATGTGGTAATGTCACCTTAAATGTGTGCGGAGAGAAACATGAAAAAAGTTAGTTTTTTTGACTTTTTGCTCTATTTTTCTTTTCATTCTACCCCATTGGGCATTGAACGGTTAATTAAATGAACCCATGTGAGAAGTTCAGAGGAGAAATCACTACTTGGGGGAACTGCTAACAACTCCTACACGTCTGAAATGTACTTTCCACCGCTGGATTGAAGTTCGGTGTGCAGGGTTCCCATGGAGGATTTGAAACCACATTGGTGTGTATATTAAAAAAAAAAAAAAAAAGGACATTGTTAGGAAGACTATAACCTTATTCCCATGTCTTCTATTTCTGTTGGGAGTTCATAGAGGTTAATGAGAGAAAAACAAAAATCCTTTCTGTACCTACGTGTGTGTGTGTGTGTGTGTGTGTGTGTGTGTGTGTGTGCGTGTCCACTACACAACAAAGGCACCAGAGAAAATCTGATACGGTTATAATGTGAAATAGACGGGGAAGGTGATGTCAGCTGGTGAACCGGATAAACCTTAAAACACATGTTGTGCCTAAAACGAGTCTCAATATGCCTGCATGAGGATTTTGGATTTGTTCATATGAAGAGCAAGGTTTACTCATGATTACAAATAAAACAATCCCAATGAAGACTTGTTGAAAAGATCCAACATATGGCGTCTTTAAAAGCCAAGCTTTTCTTTGGCCTTTAACCCTCCAATCTCCTGACCCCTGCCCTGCGTTGTACTTATCCCTGCCCTCTTCACCTCACTGAGTCACAGCCAGCACTGAAGTGCTGCTGCTTCATCTGGCAGACGACCACTAACGCCTGTGAATGTGCATGTGCCAGTGGGGAAGTGATCCTAACCCCCCGTGTAAAGAAGAGTGTGCTGGGGCCTTCACAAGCCCACGCTGCCTCTCGTGATAGACCTTATCTGGGCCGGCAGCCATTTCCCCTCCCTGCCTGCGCTCCCCAAGCTCCGGGGCCGGGTGTCAACACCACGAGTCACCCATAAGCTTAGATCCCTCCCAGACCTGCAAGCTCCACAAGAGGCCTGAGCAGCTCTGAACCAGCGACTGCAGAGCACCAATAGATTTACTCCAGAAATGTACTTAAGTCAAACTTTGAGGTACTTGTTCTTTACTTGAATGTATACATTTTACACCACTTTATACTTGTACTCCACTACATTTCAGAGGAAAATATTGTAGTTTTAACTCCACACCAGTGGCTGATTGGAGCTCACGTTTCATGTCTGACTTGTTAGCAGTTTCATCACAGAGACATTTCTCCACTCAACCCTCTGGAGTCCAGGCTGCATGTGGTTAACTTCATTTTTTATAAATGATATATGATATATATATGATAATCACTCAAAATATTATTATAGTTATATATAACAGCTCGTGATTGTAAACGAGAAGGTTTCACTGTTTACACACACAAATACAGCAGAAAACTATAATATAGTCTTTTTACAAGTAAAGTGATTTAATTTCATCTCATTTTGGGGCATTTTTCATTGAAAGTCCATGTATGCCTGTAAATCACTACATGATGTAGAAATAAAGTTATGTAACCATAAATATAACAAGCTCAGTGTATTCACCGATTCACCCACTGTTAGAGGCCAGAGGGGTAAAATATTTCACAAAAAATAGGATTGGAAAAAATGATATAATGAAAATTAACCCAAAAAATTTTAATTATATAACTTTACTAAACTGTACATTTAATAAACTGCAAGTTTATTTATATAAATAAAAAGTAGCTCCACCTCGACCAGCTAAATTCTCTTATGCAGATCTGTTGCTGATAATACTTCTCTTCTTTTACGTTAGTATGATTTTGCATGCAGGACTTTTACTTGTGATGGAGTTTTTGGGCACTTTTGCTCAAAGGTTCTGAGTACTTCTTCCAGTGCTGCCGAGCACCACATTTAACATACAATCACAATCTGAACTTAGGGAATGGGTGTGCGTCCTGTTCTCCACCTGAACGCGTCGACACTGTGAAGCAGATGCCTTTAATTGTAAAAGGAATTGAAATTTAAATATGACACGCTGCTCTCAGTTCTGTAGCTGCTCAGAGTCTGCAAAAGAGAGGAAGTTTTGTCAGCCTTATGACACACACACACACACACACACACACACACCAGTTTGAGTGTATGTGGCCTTCTGTTGATAATGTCCATCCCCCATGTAAAATACATGCCCTTACTTCCCTGTCTCCACTTTCTCCCTGTCAGGCAGAGCAAGACTGAGTTGAAGAAACCTCCACTTGCTTTTTCAGCCAAGGCACTAAACTTTGAATCAACAACATAATTTTCTGATCTAATAGTTTCCCTTTGGCCTAAAGCCTTGACATATCCAAATAAGGGCAAAAGCCATAGCTGCAAGCACCAATGAGGCTGTGGCAGACAGGCCATTGTGTCCCTGTGAGTGTGAACATGAAGGGCGTGCTGGTGGAACACTTGATGTGTCAAGGAGAGTGCATGGGTGGAGCTGAAAGCCTTGAGCACCGAGCCGGGTTCTCGGTTTTGTTTTTAGTTTGCAGATCTCATGAAATGACTTAACCCACATGTAGGATGAAGAGAAAACAGCTTCTACTCACATGGGGTGTGGGGGTACTTTTAGGGTGGAATTGTTTTGTTTCACACAGCAGAAAAGGGGCAAAACTGACCAAATAAAAGGTGTTTTACTCCTCTACACATGCAGCCAGTTCTGCGTTGAGTTAGAAAAACCCACATGGAGATGTACAAACTGACACTTGTGGTTAATTTCTCATTTGATTATAAACTGTCTCCAACCACTGTAGGTAGATTCTCAATTCAAAAAGTCTCGTTTCCGCTTGCGATGGAAAGAATGAGAAATATTGAACATTCTGCACATTTCAATAACAGTGATATTTGATTGCTTTTGAGTAAAGAAAATATGAGTTCTATTCAAAACCACAAAGACATTTAATTCATTCAACCAAGTGGTTGACTGCACCAAAGTGTGTTTCATAGTCTAAAATAAGAGATGCAGGTCATATGTTTTACTTTAGAAATGCCTGACTTCCAGGCACCTGGCAGACAACATGATGGGAATCACATTAAATAGTGTACATGGCTGCACATGCATGAATATTTTTATAGTTATGTTCTCTTGTTTCTGACTCACAGGGTGAAGGTATCCCAGCATGCATTGGGCAGAAGATGGAGAAACAGTCCTGAACAGGTTATCATTGCAGGACAAACAGCCACTCACACTTCCTGTTTGCATCACACCAACACACTGTCCACACAGCCACCATACCAGCAAGTTTAGCAGCATTCAACATTTATAATACTACTAATAAACTTTCTTTATACTGCATTTCCAAACTTATAAGATGTCTACATGGGCAGACAAAGTTACTTTTGAAATGTGGGTAAGGGTTACTATTGAAGTATTAATGTTAAAATTATTAATACTGGGCTTCCGGGTGAATACTCAATCACTTAATACATACAATATATTCACAATAGAAACATATACGCCAGAAATGAATGTAACACAAAGTTAACAAAAGGGCAGCTTATTTCCATTCCTTGCCCTTTACTGGGCAGCAGTCATTTTGAAGATGACCACAAGATATTAAAAGACAGCAGTAACAAATAGGATGAGTGGAGATCAAACTAAGTGCTAACATTAGTAAAAGGCAACAGTTTATAACAGTGCTGCACAGCTGCTGTGTGCTTGTTGACTTTCACCTCTGGCCTCGCTGTGGCAGTGGAAGGGATCCAAAAACCCTCAACGGAGTTCAACAAGCATCACATTTTCTTTAACAACAGTGCCTCTGCATGCTAATCTTCCTGTTAAACATGATGGGGAAATTAGAATGGCAAATTATGCTTGATGAATTGGATGAATTAAAATAGTTTCTCGGGGCCACTGCCTTAAAGAGAGATTTGTAATTATTTTAGATCCTTTTAAAAGTCATGTGACAACTTAGATTCTTAATCAAAACTAGCTTCGTAAAATGCATCTGCACTGTAACATCACTGTTTACTGTTAAGTTAACCTCAGAGTGTTTCAAGTGCAAACCAATAAGGATGAAGAGACATCTTACTGAATCATCAGACGCTGTTCAAACCTGCTTCTAGCAGAAACCTGGTTCCACTGTCGCAGCCTGTAAAGGGCCACTCCTTTACATCCTGCAGTGTAAGACCCCGCATGTAATCAGCAGGCAGGCAGAAAATGCACAGACAGGCATAACTATTATATATAATGGCTTGTATTTCGGCATATGACCAAGTTACAGTATATTTGTGTATTTAATTGTAGAGACACCTGAGATAAGAAATCATGATTATATGCACAAGATCTCCTTCTGACCTGACATATTGATGTTATTTAACACAGGTGTCACTTCCTTGTTCATTACGGTAAAAAAAAGATATTTAGGTCATGTCAGCCGTTGTAGTCTGTCCAGGAAAGGAAAGTGAGAGATGTTCCTGCATACATGCAACTGGGGAAACTTTCCTGTATATCAAATTACAGAAATATTAGCCTTTTAAGCTGTTTACACCTGATGTTAATTTAAACTCCTGCCGGTAAGAAATATGAAAAATGTATTTTTGTGGTCATCGCTCTTACCTGTAAGCCCTTTGAATACCTTCCATGTACATCTTTCTGTGCTCCAGATCTTGATCATTTTAATTTTATGTTTTAATTATAATGTGTAGTCACTTGTGACCTGATATGATGGAGGATCCTGAGATAAGACCATCAGCTTCACTTCATTAAACCATAACCTTTTTTTTCAAAGAGCAGTTTCATCAACCGTGCCTTTGCGACAAAATATAAGCGCCAGGTGTCTGTGCATTGAAACAGTCATTTCATAAGCCAACAGCAAGAGCTTGGTGCGCTCCCATACAGGGATTTAAAGAGTCCTCGGTCTGCATGACCCGATCCATCAGCTTACAGTGAAATCAGACAATGTCTACACCCTCTGGCAATAAACACAAATAGCTTCTTCCTACACAGTTATATAAGCCAACAGTGCTACATCTGAATGGTACCTGATACACACAGCAGTACAGGATGACAACACACCTAAGATGTTATTACAGGCTATTGTACAATGCAACAGTAGCCACAGCAGTTAACTGGAGAAACTATTTATGACTAGATTTACAACACTAATAGTTTTGCTTATAGTTCCCCCTACTGTCAATGTTTGTTACTGCATGTAATTCCAGTATTCCGCAACATGAACTTCTGTTCAAATTTCCTGACAATCCATCCAATAGTTGAGAATTCTGCTCTCTTTCATAATTCCAGTAAGTGTGGTGTCTTGTGTTTGTTGTTCTTTCTGGAAATATACAGCAGGAAGCTGTTTTTAGGGACCTTTTTCTGGGGAACTTCTAGTCTTTTCTTTGGCACTGGGACAACCTTAGAACATCTGACACCCAGGGCAGTGTTGACTGTGCTGAATAACACACTGCTTTAAGACTCAGTGGGAGGGATTTCTTGGAATGAGAAGATGCAGACTTCCTCCATGGTACACATTCCTGTCCATGAATTTCACTGTTGCTTATTGAAGCATTTGAATAAAAAAATAAATAGTGTATGACAATTCCTCACAGTTCTTATAAAACAGACCTTTATTTCTTTATCAACAATTCAAAGAAATAAAATAATATCCACTTCTTCTCCCCAATAAGAATGCATACTAATATTTCTAATCACAATAAAAAACAGAAATTGAACAGTTGGAGGGCAAGACATCACAGACATGATCTAATGTATTCCCACTGTTATCACTTCTTCCTGGAGTTGGCCCTGCGGGATGATACTGCTCTGGTGTGGCTAATCAGACAGCTGGATGTGGTCAAGTTCATGTCTTCACTGCTGTATCTCTGGATTTGTAGATCACTCCTCTGCTTTTCAACTCTCTCACCACGCCTTCAGAAAAGGAGAAAGAAGTTAGCAAAGTAAAAGCCAACCTGTTACATAGTAAGTGTGTGTGAATTGCTACATATTGAGGCAGTGCGGCTGATATAGTTTACCTGGAGGTAGTCTGCCTGTCACTGACACTGCATATACACCGGGCTTGAAGTTGCCTGTAGGATGAAGCCAAAAGTATTTAAGCCACACATTATTTCAAAAAAATTGGACCCTGAATTAGCATCAGACCTTTTTGTCTCTCAGCTCATTGTTTTTGCTTTACAGACAAACATTTTTTGTGTGGTTCAATCATGCTGCTCTCATCGACCCAGTTTCCAGGAACAGCCTGAACAACCTCTCATAAACCCACTGTACTCTTCCTGCCCAGCAGCAAACAGAAGATGGACAAAGTTCACGACCAGCTGGTGAACAAAGTGGGACATGTAGCAGCTCAAAAGCCAGATATGTTTCTCAGGAGTTGGTAGAGACCAAACCAGGGACACTATTACTGTGAATAATATGCTTCCTTGCCCAAAACATTCTTCCAATAGGATGATAAAGTTGCTTTGTGTCTGCTGAATGTGTCGGGGGGCAGAGGCCGTGTGTCTCTTAGCTTGTGTGCTCACTCATGGTCAAAAATCGATTAATGCAGCTTTAGGTATTGGCATACATCCTTACCTATCCTCTGCCATTTAGCTACCCAGCTGTCCTCAGGACTCATCATGGCTATCACACTGTGGACATACAGACATTATGAAAACAGTCCAATCCATGTGAAAATTCCATGTTAAAGTTGTTGAATAATCAATGCTAAATGAATGTTTACCCATCAAATGAGGAACTTGTGCATTCATAAACCATCTCTCGGTTCCCCTTCATCTGAAGGTACGACTCACAGTTGTCACAGCCGTCGTATTCAAACTGGTCAATGGTCTAAAGAAGACAAGAGGGAGAAGAGGGAGTTTGTGATCGATTATATGAATCCAGGACAACAGAGAGGGGAGAATGGATGAAAACATTTCAAGTAAGGTGCAAACTACTTCTGATACCTTACTTATCTTACTTGGGTGTACCAAGACTACTTCGAATCAGGGTCAACTAATCAGTTGTTGTAGTAAAGTATATTTTTGTTTAGTAGTACTAGCGATATGTGTTTGATTTAGCCAAACAAACGTGGCTTGTGAACAGACAGACAAACAAACTATGACCATGTCTTCTTGTAAACGAGAATAGAAACGGTTCAACACGTCTTTCGGTGGTATTTAGTAAATAAGCGTAAATATGAAAGCATTACTTATGGTTTTAGTTCATGTGTGAGAGAACATTAAAATAATTTGCGCAGAAAGCGGCTACACGTTAGCAGCGACGCTAGCTTGAGCGTTTCTTTTTCGCAATTCAATTTACCTTCACTAAAGAACAAAGAAGACAAGCTCGCAGATGGCGAAGATCTTTGGGGACCGTTTCCAATGCCATTATGTTAAGATCCTAGAGAAAATACTACTACAATAATGAAATATCAAACAGATTAATGTTTTGAATATTTCCCAGTCGCTGGGGATATACGTCACTTTCTGTGAGGACCTTGTTAAGGACCAGCAGAGAGGCGTCCCTATTCTGCGCCTGTATAAAAATCTTTAAATATCTATCATATAAAATGATCATCTCAGTAACAGCGATTATACTTGAATTATTTATAGAGCCACACATTGTAATATCTGTTCCACTATGCTCAGAACATGAATACGCCAAACTATGATTGTTATTTATTTGGTTATCCGTTCACGTATTTCAACCACAGTCTATTATTTCAACCATCTCTAAGGGAATCATAACAGTGACAACTAAAATAATAGATAATAATGTTTAAGTGCAAAAGCAAAGACATCTTATGGGTTGACAAATGGATGGGCAGAGAAGTGCATGAAAAATGTATTTTTGTCCCTAAATTAAGACCATCTGGTTGCTTTTTATAACCATATGCCTATAACTTTAATCCAAGCATCATAATCCGCATTTTGACTCCCTAGTCCATGGCTATATTTTAAGATCCTGTAAACTCATGAACTGCTGTTGATAATGCTGTCGTGGTAACATGCTGCTGATTTTTCTACAAAAAATGTTTCCCTCTATTAATCCTTACTTTGAACAAAAACTTGCTATTTCAACTTGAATACCACTAAAACTTGTTTATTATTTAAATTCAGTCATCATTTATATAAGCATGTTTTGGCTGTGGTATTATAGTAAACCACATTTACTAAGTGTTAAAATAAATACACATTTGCCCTGAATGTATGTATGACAGTAAAGAGAAATGACCAACTCATAAAGCTGCTGTAAATTCATGCTGTTCTTTGTTCCCTCATGGTTTTATTTATTTAGCTTTATTTGTTTTAAGCAAGAGGTTGGATTAGTACTGTGTTTTTATACAATTCAGCAATTGTATTGTAATGTAAATTAAGTGATGTACAGTTTACTGACTGTTCGTTGTGACCGTTTTTCTTCCCACACATATTCCTTACAGGCTGGAGGATGTCCCTCTTTCACAGTAGACATTCTGATATGCCAGGAAGCACATTTAATTATGGCTGCCTTCATTGCTATTGCCCTGGTATTGCGCGTTTACTGGACAACTTTTCATTGCATTTACTCTCCAGTTCAATTCAATTCAATTCAATTTTATTTATATAGCGCCATATCATAACAAAGTTATCTCAGGGCACTCAATCACATGGAGCCGGTCGAGACCAACTTCCACACACACAAAGACCCA
>JAVQJD010041395.1:0-27221 GCA_036023655.1 Nannoperca australis
GTTTTGTGTGTGTGTGTGTGTGTGTGTGTGTGTGTGTGTGTGTGTGTGTGTGTGTGTGTGTGTGTGTGTGTGTGTGTGTGTGTGTGTGTGTGTGCATGCATGTGTGTGTACCACTATGATGAGTGGGGGGATATGTTCAGTTTTTTCTGGTCTGCTTTTTGATGCAGTGAAAATGAATAAGTATCATCACTGTTGGTGATCAAAGTTTAGAAACTATAAAACACACACACGTTTTAATCTCTACATATCTTATCGACAGCACACTGGCAACATTGGTGGGAAACAAAGATTTCCTGTGTGTGTAGGGGTGGACTTGATACAGATTGTAATATATAACTGCACAGTTTTGAAGTACTGGCACTTGAATGAATTTTGCACAACTTTACACCTACACTGCACTACATGTCAGATGGATTTATGTGATAGTAGTTAGTTATTTCACTGATAATGACTGTATGTACAAAACATAATTTACTATAAACTTAATATAAATATGATGCATACAATACAATGCTATACAAAGCACCACTGAGACCAGTATCAAAATACAATAAATATTTGTTTCATTCTTCATTTACTTCTGATACTGAAGTTTGCTGCCAATGCTTAAGTGAAACTGTAAATACAGAACTTGTATTTATACAGTGCGGTATGCTAATTTTACATAAGCAAAGGGTCAGAGCAATGTGTGTGTGTGTGTGTGTGTGTGTCTGATCATACTCTCGTATGTGTGTACTGCTGGCAGTGCTGGCACACAGCAGTTGGTCTCTGAGCTGTGAAATAGAACCAGCTTGTTCTCGACCGTGCTTTTCTTT
Source organism: Nannoperca australis (assembly GCA_036023655.1). NCBI lineage: Eukaryota > Metazoa > Chordata > Actinopteri > Centrarchiformes > Percichthyidae > Nannoperca > Nannoperca australis. The sequence continues at coordinate 816 of JAVQJD010041395.1, forward strand.
CTCGACACTTGACCCAGTAAAGGCGATGTCCTAACACACGATGTTATCAGTGTGTGTGTGTGTGTGTGTGTGAGTGAATGTGCGTGTGCACGTCATGTGTTATTGTTGAATTCTGTTGTTAAGTATTGTTCTGACAGTACTCGCTATTTTTCCTCAATCTTAGCCAGTTGTAATAGATCCAAGAGTCTAACGTTACATGAAGATCATGATGTCAATCGCGCACACACACACACACACACGTGAGCACAAAGGTGGTCGGGTTATACACACAGACATGTTTGGCACATAGTGTAATACTGACTACTTTGCAGCAGTCACTGCATGACCTCTCTTGTCTGATCTCATCAGAATGAGAGCATCAACACATACTCATGTCACTCTGAGGGGTGTGTGTGTATCTGCATGTCATCTATACATGAAGCATGTCTGTATGACCCTTATGTAACAGTCCTAGATGCCTTAGACACTTAAGCTGCTTTACATCTATCTGAATCACTAATCATTAAACTGGATTAAATGGTCTGGACCTGTCACTTGTAATATTGTTCTTATGAGACAGATGTAAATCATTCAGTGGGTACACTTATTGCCAGAGGCTAGTGGTTTCTGGTTAGAATTTACCTTCAGTAAAGAGAATACATTTTATCACCAGTGTCATCAGGATCATTGTTTGTGGTGGCTCCATGCCTAACACTATATTGAGTGAGTCTAAAATTAAAATAAGAACTTATAAAAGTAAGTAGTATATAGTAGTTTGGTGTATGAGACTAGACCAGTTTAGACATGAAATCAAAAGATAAGGAGCTGCTTTAACCTATGATAACCTCCACAAGAAGTGAACATGACAGACTGGAAAGTTTTAGAGCACCAAGAATTATTCTTCAGATGAACCTGGCTGCATAACGTGCACTGAATCTATTATGCTTTTTATATTTATGAATGCCTAATTACCTCTCACTCATTTTATACTAACCAGTTAAAAAAGAGCTCTGGAACCATTGATGCACGTTGGGAATGTAAATTATTTTCGCATCGTATTTTTCATCACTTCACGAGCAAGTTGACCTAGATGCTAGTCCCTCAAAATATTGGTGTTTTCCTGTAACCACAATGCAGACTACACCAGACTTTTTCAGGGTTCACATCTCTCTGTTTCTGTGTCTTGCCGGTCATTGGCTCCCTCCCCCCTCTGTCCTGGTCCACTCGGGGCAGTGTCCCAGGACTTTGTGGAACTCTCAGGGGCGGAAACGGCTCCATTGTCCCGATCTATTGTCCCCTGACCACTCTCACTGGTATGCAGAAAAGGAGGGCAGGGCACTGCCTCTGATACATTTAGAAACTTGCATACAAACGCAGGAATTCCTGCGAGGTTCTTTTCACTTTGTTGCTTTAGGCCGGGAGGGTTTTTTGATACAAGTCAACTCCTCCGTATCCCTCAGATTCTTTTCTTAACCTTGGCCATTGCACACTTAATGTTTTTCCACCAAAATTATATTAATTTTCTGAGTTTTTATTTTGTTTTTATATGAAAGTGATTAGATCAGTACATTTAGTGACTCTTAGTGGTTTACAGGGCTGTACACTCAATATTTAAATGTGTTAGCGTCAGGGATCGTCAGGGTTTTTTAGTTTGTGACATGCAGTGACAATAGCATCAACTGCTTGTTTCACAGCAACATGGTCATTTATCATGACAGCAGGGCCATAATTCCAGGAGGAGTGGCTGATGATAAGTGTGGAAGAGATAAAGGCAGCAACAAAAAGAATGAGCCAAGTGGTAGGCAAAATCGAAAGTTCCCCTGTCCTCCCTTTTCCTTTTCACACATGGACACATAAAACACACACACACACACACACACACACACACACACACACATATACACAGTTCTGTCCTTGCATCTATCTCCGAACATCAGCCTTGAAAATGTTATAATGTTATCACCTTATGATTGCAGCCAGGACAAGCTGACGATGTGCATGCACAGAGGGAGACACACACACACACACACACGCACACACACTTCTGTCTTGAATGAAACAGTGACAACACACAACCTGAGTACTACCCTACAGAAATGATTCCTGCCCTGCGTTCTCTCTCTCTCTCTCTCTCTCTCTCTCTCTCTCTCTCTCTCTGCCCCAGAAAATGCAAACAAACAGGAGAAGGGAAAGAATTATATTGTGAGTTAGAGAGGATGCATCCCACTGTACTATAAATAACCCAGTCAAACTCTGTGTTGCTAAGGCTGGCTCAGCAGCCACTCTTTCATCCTTCCTTACCCCTTAGCTTACTCGCCTCTTTCACTGCCTCCCACTCTTGGCCTCCCTCTCCTCCTCCTTGCATTGCTTCTTCTCTCTCTCTCTCTCTCTCTCTCTAGTCACAGAGGGAAATGAGTAAGAGTGAGAGGGAGGCAGCGCTGTCAATATTGTTGTGCTGTGATACTGAATGTGTGATTTGCTCCATTCACATTTCCTGTCCCCCACGCATAGCTGCAGAGTTGTGAGGAGGAAGGAACAGTGTAGTGTCTATAAGAATTCCCATCAGCCACAGTCGCAGAAGCAGCCTGAGGTTGACAAACATGGAGGATGGGAGAGGGAGGTGTGGTCACAAGCAGTTGTTATCAAGCGAGAGACTACAGGGCGCAGGAACTGGCCGAGATGCTGCACATTTTCAACCAAATGTGACACCTGATATGCACACAAGTCAGTCAGTCCACCTTTTTTAAAGGGTTGCAGTGTGGTAGGGTTTCTCTGGATTCTGGTGTATTCAGATATCTATTTACAAACTTGAGCAAAGCAAGATAGAGCATTTGTGTTTTACAGGACTTGTGGTGGAAGCAGCTCCATCTGCTGGTTAAAATAATACACTGATACTACAAGTACTCTGATATTTCTATACTGACCCCGTCTTTCTCTGCCTTACAGCAGAATCAAGCAAAGGAGGACGGGGAGGGAGGAACAAAGGACCTGTCAGAGGAAGAGGTGCGGACAAGGATAGAAGAGTATAACGCTCAAGTCTCTGAAAATGGCATGAAACTGGTGAGTTTTGAAACCTTGTTGCAGCTGGTGAATGTACTGTACTGTATAATGTCAAACTAACAATGAAACTAGATTTTTAGAACTTCCTCATTTTCATTATTTGATAAATAGAAAAAGGAAATTGAACTGGGACATAATGTAGAAAGTGTTCATAAGAAAAATAGGAACGAAAGTAGTATATCTGAATATATATGAAAGAGATAAGAGCACGGTACTGATAAAAACACAATTCCTATTAAAGATTCATGATTTCATCAAAATGAAGTAACTTTGATATAATTGAAGTACAAAATATATATATGTTATTTTTTATTTATAGATATGTATATGTAATGACTTGAAAATTGGCAACCACAAACAGCTTCAACAAAAGTTTGACATTTTCAGAAATACTCTTATTCACTTTCTTGCCGAGAGTTAGATTGATTGATACCACTCTCATGTCTGTACAGTAAACATGTAGTTACAGCTATCAGCAGGTTAGCTTAGCGTAGCATAAAGACTGGAAACAGAGGGGAAACTAGCTAGCTAAACTAGCAAATCTGTTGCTGGCAGTAGCATTGTATTTAGTGTACAGACATGAGAGTGGTATCAACCTTTATTTCCCAAAATGTTGAGCAATTTCTTTAAATAACTGCATACAGTACTTATTTCTAGTACTTATATAGTGATGCACATATGAACACTGAAATGTGCCTCCACTTTCTTACCACCTCACTCTTTCTCTCTGTGTGTTCTAGGCTTTAGACGGATCCTACACAGGCTTCATTAAGGTCCACCTGAGGCTCAGTCGACCAGTCACAGTCCCTGCTGTGGAGGCTCCGGGCTCAGAGGGAGTGTCCAGGCAGACGGGTAGCCACAATCAAGCACCGTCAGAGTGCCAGGAAGGGACGGACTGTGGGCAGAGTGAAAAGAGAACATCCTTCTACCTGCCATGCGACTGTGTGAAGCAGCTCCACATCAGCTCTCTGACCACCACCAGAGAGGTCATCCAGGGCTTGCTGAAAAAGTTCATGGTGTTGGACAATCCCCGCAAGTTTGCATTGTACAGGCAAACGCACCGCGATGGACAGGGTGAGAAAAAGACACGTACTTACCAACCCATTTGGAGGAAACATAACATGAAGGAAGGAAACATACAGCATTGAATTATATGTTTTCCTTTGTGCTTCCAGATCTGTTCCAGAAGCTTCCTCTGTGTGAGCGCCCTCTTCTTCTGAGGTTGGTAGTAGGGCCTGACCCAGAGCTGCTCAGCTTTGTCCTTAAGGAAAATGAGACTGGAGAGGTGCAGGTGAGAAAACACACACTTGTGGTGTACAAGTAGATTCTAGATATGTGTGGTGTCACGTTTTTCTCACAATTACCATTCATTTACATGGTTCATCTGGCGTGAAAGGGGAATTGCACAGGCTGTTGAGGCAATATTTTTTTTGGATAGACATTCATAAAAGGTAGTAGCAGAAACGAACTTTTTGCAGTGGTATAATAATCTGTTTTTCCCTCTTTCTCTGATAGTGGCATGCATTCTCCATCCCTGAGCTACAAAACTTCCTGGTAATCCTGCAGAAAGAGGAGTCAGAACGTGTGCGGACAGTGGAGCAGAAATATGCTGTATACCGACAGAAACTACAACGGGCCCTAGAACAACATGACCCCTGACCCCTCACCTGTTACCCCTCACCTGTTACCTTATGACCTTAACCCAGGGAGAGACTGACCCTATGAACGCCGGCCCAAATCTATTCAGAGACTGGAACCGGAGCTGAACGTGTCTCCACTCTCCACATGTACACCAAACAATGCAGCACATCCACACACAGACGCATACCCTTTCTCAGGATGCATACAAGCCCACCCACCATTCATTCATCCACTCCCCGAGAAGAGGCGAAAGCGACATGAACACGGCTACTGGGTGTGTGGTCTGCTTGCTGATTGGACACGTTGTGTTTTCTTTGTCAAGCACACACAGAAACATCACAGCAAGATGTGAAACAACTTGAAATCTCATTTGGGACTGATATTAACCAATGTTGTTTTTAAAGATCCCTTCTTCTTCTGCTACTGCTGCTGCTACTGCAAGTGTTACTTATGCATGAGTCTCTCTCAGCTCATCCCCCTGCACATAGAGTCAGAATTAAAACAGAAGGCATGATTACTTTTCTCAGCATCTCTTTGGGATGGAAGGACAATCATACCGAGTGTTCTTTTTTTTCTTTTCTTGGATAGAGTCCTCCAGTATAGAGTTCTCACCACATGTATTGTGTGCTGGAATATAAGGCGTGTGTGAGGGAGGTGTTTAGGGTCGAGCTAGAAACAGAAAGCTGCGTTTGCTTTGGATGCTAGAACAAGAAGGAATGGAAAGACAAGAAAGCGAGATCCATTCTCTGATTTTCTTTCTCAGGGAGCATGTGTTGAGCAAAGAGGAAACTTAAAGGAGGAAAGAAACCAAATTTCACCCTACACAACCCCATTTTACTCACTTTCTCACTTTGTCCAAATTTTCTGCCATTTTAGTTCATATCATTCCATTTCCTACTTTAACATGAGAAAAAATGGTGTTAGGCGCTTCACTGGCACAGTTACCGGTCCTCTCCTCACACACAAACCTAGCCTCTTCTCAGATGATAACTGTGAGTTCATGTCCCCTCCCTAAATCCTGATCTAAATAACCATGCACGAACTCTGCCTGATGAGCGAGAGGCAATCCACATATAGATTTTACACATTATTGTAAAAGTCATTTTACACTGTTATTGCATATGAGTTGCATTTGAATGTGAGAGGATTTTTTACACCAAAGCTTAGAGGGGCCGATCTATCAAGAAGATTTTAAAGGGATGAGAGACGTTTGGACGTTTATCTGATCAAAGGTGGTGTATGTAAAAATGAAACCAACTTCTGGTTTTGCACAAATAGATGAAGGTCACTCAATGGCCCACAGCTCTTGGGCTGGGAATGCATTTCTGCTTCTGTTTTCTTTTATCTCCCTACCTTCCACCCCAAAAAAACAAGAAACAAAAAGTATATAAAAAATCATGATAATGGCTATGATGTACCAATGATGTGTTTGCAATGCATATGTATTATGTAGACACTGGAAAAAGAGTGACAAGGATTAACTTTGTTGTTATTATGATAAATATTAATATTCTTTTGGTATCATTCCTGCTGGTTGGTGAGTGTGTGTGTGTGTGTGCGCGCGTGCTCATAGAAGGCAGTGAGGATAATGTGAATAGTGTTTTATAACGAGCGTCTGTGTGCCATCAGCGTTCCCTCATTGGGCCTCACTTATCAAGTATTGAAAGTCTTGAAACATGCATTGATGCAACATAATACATTACACCTGCAAAGGTTAGGATATTTGGGGAAAGATACTTGGCATGTGTGTATCATGAAATGAATGCATTTAACCAAAGCATTTACTGTAAACATTTTCCTCACACCCTTATCTTTCATCTTTTATTTAATACGGGAGAAATACTGATAGATGGGGTCCATTGTCCATAAGCACATGCTTCTCGGTAAACCCAGACCTGTTGATTTGTTTTTACGCCACCACCCAAAGCCCGAGCTGTTCCTGCTGGCAGTGCCTTTTGTTTCATGCGCTCCCTGTGTATCTCTGTAGGGTGTGCTTCAGCACACAGGTGCCTGAGTGTATGTATGGGTGCTTTTGCATGTGTGCACATCTGTGTTTCCCGGGTGGTGTTGTAGATGTAATTTTTCTTTCTTTCCCCTACCCTTAACGCATTTGTTTTTCCAACGACTACTCTGTGTGGGTGTGTGCGTCTGGTGCGTGTTATTTATTTCATCGTCCACCTCCTCCTGATATTATGTCATGGATGTTGAGACTTAATGCTTTTTTGCAATTTATTTGTTTTATTTGAAGATGTGTGTATAAATATAGCAGTAGAAGTGTACAGAATATCAAAATGAAATAAAAAGGTCATCCCTTTACTGAAATGTTCTCATTTCCTCATGTCTCTGGGATTGTTCATAGTTTAATTGAAGGCCAGAGAGTGCCTCCTCTGGACTTTGGTTGTCTCATATTTTAGTGTATCATGAGGCCTGAAATGGTTCCCTCTGTGTATGTCTTCAACCCTAACTTAAGCCTTTATCACAACACATAAAATTTACTCAAAGAAACTCAGAAAGTTATAAACCACAGGGTGTATCCTAGAGGAAAGCCAGCAGACATTCCTCTCTTACTGACAGTTACAAAAAAGAACCATGGCTAGTTTCACTTCTCCATGTTGCTCAGCAAAGGTTTCATTGAGCTGGACACTGAATTCCAACCAACCAGTGTTGTGAGAATTGCTGCAAAGGAATCAACAATTTGCTGTCCTGCTATGTTGTGTCATCATCTAATTGTAGACAGTAAATTCAAATTAGATTTATGTTTTTATTCATATCTTTTAAGAAGGGCTGATGTGCACTATTTAGTTTTGAAGAATGTGTTATGTTATGTGACATAACCCAAATTGGAAGCGGTACGCTTTTCATCTTGCGTTTTCTTCACCAGAAACCAGCCTGTATTGCTTTCAAATCACCAGCAGGTGGCAATACATCATGTAAACTATGAGTACTACCTTAACATGTAGAATAATGACTGTGTGTGTGTGTGTGTGTGTGTGTACATGCGCAGATGCATGTTCGTGCAATTTTGATTTCAAATGTTCTCATATGATTGGCGCAACAAAACATTAAGGTTCTGCAGTAACACTCACAGTTTTACACAATGCTTTCCCTGATATGGTAATTTGTAGGCGGAATGTGTTTTCGGAGGACATTCAAATTAAGGTGTTAGACCAATAAACACCCAGGTGTCAGTGTCTGTCACATGCTCTGAGACCAAATACAGCCAGAACCCCCGACCCTCCACAAGGACCTATAGGTAGCTTTGCACCTGGTCTCAGTTCTTGCTGTGGCTGAAAATTTACTGGGTGTGATTAGTGAGCCGCTTGGTCCACACACTGACACCTTGAACCCTTTTGGGAGGAAAGTGCAATAAGCAGATCAATTTATAGGCATTGTCACCCTACTCTCTCTGTACATCACCATCTAATAATAATCAGCATGGCCAAGCTGGCCTTAAGGGCTGGCTGCTGCCCAGAGGGCTGCCTGAAACTGTGTCAGTATGCTTATTTATGGCTGCAAATATAGACAGACCCTTCTTCTCACCTTTGAGAAAGAGCTAAGATTAGCATCACCCTCTACCCAGCATGTATCTGTGTCTGAATTTAGCCTGTTCCCCTTCTCATTCCAGTCTCACTCTGTCTGTCTTCTGCCCTGCGCCTAATTATATCCAGCCCTGTATGGATCTCCATACCCTCTCCTGTTTCAGTCCACCGTTCAGCTTTCCTGACAGTGTATGCAAAGTGAATGACCAACAGCACTGTGTGGTCCCTGAGTATAAGTCCTCTTAGCCTTTGAGCTGAAACTGATGATTAGCTGCATTATTGATCCATCGGTTCATTATTTATCAATACACTGTTTGGTCTATAAATTGTCCAAATATTGTGCAAAAATGCCCATCACAATCTCCCAAAGGTCAAGTTGACATTGTATTATTGTCTGTTTCATCTCACCAACAGTCCAAAACCCAGGATAACTAAGAAAAATCACCAACTACCTCCAAGAAGTCAGAACCAAGAAATGTGTAGCACATTTGTTCAAATAGACTTTCATGTTAATCAACTAATTGATAAATCAAGTAATTGTTTCAGCTCTACTTTACATCCATCTGTGGCACATGCACTAACATTTGGATTTATATAAATGGTAACACTTTTATCAAGGGTTTTTTAGTTAAAACAAATGGCCTTATTGATGATTAGTAAATGTTTAACAATGCTTAATAGAACAGTTATAATCTATTAATAAGAGTAACTATTTAGACTTGACTCTTTTTTTATGTTATTATTTCATCAGGAAGACCCCTACAATGCATCGTTTGATCAAATTGTTTGAACAAATTATAATGAAATTATAATGCCCTCTATTAATGACTTGTCAACATTTTTAACTACAGAGAGATGATGTATAATAATCTTTATTAATGACTATTAAATACTTTTCACAACCGTGGTGTATATTTCACTGTGTTTAGCACTAGCAGTTTAATAATAGAGCAACTTCACAGTTTATTGCCTGAGCACATTCATGCTGGCTCCCGTGCAGAGCTCCAGTTGGACGCTGTGGGGCGCCCTTCTGCCTGCTGTATGGATGCTCGCTAAGCACCGCCCCGCTCCCTCCCTCCGCTCCCCTGCTGACTCCGGGCTCAGTGAAGACGCCCTTAGCAACAACACACAGCTGCGTCGAATAAGATACTCGTACCGCAAAGAAGACGGATTAAACCCTGTCGCTTTATTGCACTAAGTACAGGGGAAGCTGTTCAGCGAAGGCGATGCCCCGGTTGTCCCTACAGTTAACATGGGGCATGAGTGCAACTAGCGAGCTAGCCTATTTTGGCTAGCCATCCCCGAAGACGAGCCAAGCAGCCCCAGCTGTCCCGAAGGAGGACACAATCCTGGGGGTTCAACGAGTGCTAGCATCGCTGTTTACTAACTACAAAGTCAGCTAACCAGGAATAAACACGGGAATGGTTCTCTGGGTGGACCGACAGAGACAGGCGAGGGCCACACGGGTCAGACCACCAAGCTGTAATATTTGGACTCAAACTATTTTTAACAGAGGGAGCGGCTCTCGGGCGGACGGGTGTTTTTGTGGCTGTACGAGCTAGCTGGCTAGCTAACCGATGGAAGCGACCCCCACCGCCTGCTCAGGTTTTTCAAACTGCAGCCAAGGCTAATGTTAGCCAGGCCGACTGTAAGAGAAGCACATTAAATACACAACTGTTTGTTGTAATAACAGAAGGATAAATTACAGTCAAAGCCAAGAAGAAAAACAGGCAACCCCAAGGAGAAAGTAACTTGAGTTAGTTGAATCGAAACCACGACTCAAATGTTCTTGGACTCGTGGACTTTTTTTTTTGCAAACGGCAAAGTTATAAATGCTATTAGCTAAGTTTCTCAGTGACTGTACTTTGAATCTGTTTTCCACTTTTTTATTCGGAATTTTGTTCTCTTCGGATGCTGGCATCACACATTAATTGCAATTATGATGATAATAAGCAGAAAACCAGAGGGCCCAATAGCAACAGGTAACCACAACAAAGTGTTGCACCTTTTTGTTTCCAAAGTGTTGTCGAAATGTTTTCGCCTCGCAGATGCGGCGTTAAAGGGGAGCGCTGCCAGCGTGGCAGCTAGTGTCTGTGGCTTTAGTTTCATCCTCGGGCAACCGTTGGCATTTACAGAAATATCTTGTTCCTAAAATGGCTTTGATCGACACATTTCTTTCCCCCCCATGGCTCCCGGTTTGAATGTCACGTCGTGTCATTCTGTGGACAGAGAACGGACAGATGCAGCCCGTATCACCGTGTCACAAGACGCGGGTCGTAAACATGTTTTCTTTTGCTTTGCAACTCCAAATCAATCACAAGACTTCTGTCTGTGAAAGTTTTGGAAGAATGTCTAGGGAGCTCTGCGTTGTTTTTGCCGTCGTTTTCGTAAGCATTCATCGTCTTGTGAAAGTTTGATATGCCTTCATGTAACGTCGGCTTTGTTTGGTTTTTTTATAACTTTGTGAATTTGTACTGTGGCTGTTTTGTTGTTTGCCTCCCGTGTTGTGTGTTTGGGGCACCAGCGGTTTTTACATTTGCATGTATGCTGGGAAATGTACATTTTGTGACGTTGCTCTCAAGCCTGTGTACATTGGACTTGTTGTCTGTAAGGAGACTCTTTATCTGTACCAGGAACAAGACGGGGGATAGGCTGTGACTTTACCCCACTTACACGTTTTATGACACATGATCTGCTCTGTGTTTGTTTGCTTGAACCTTGTTCTCTCCCCTTTGCAGTGCAGAGGGGCATTTTCACAGAAGGCCAGCTGGATGTAGTAGGTTGGATGTTTTGAAGTTTGGACCGTGTTTTAATTTTCCCCCCTGGGAGAGTTTGCTTGGACAACAAAGTCAGACGCTGCACAGAAAATGCAGAGCCCCCACTGAGTGATTAGGAGTTTGAAGAGGGCTAATATGGTCTGTGCTTTCTAATATTGTGTGTGGAGCACTAATGCCTCTGTTTGCTGTGCTGTGCAGGTCTAATGCATCAGTATCCAGGAAGCGGGTCTAATCTGTCCCGGTGCTGGTCTGTTGACGAGCTAGGGACATGGGCTCTGACGCACCTGCACATGGTTACAACACTCTTGAGGGCTAATTGGAGAGAACGCCAAAACGTACCACAGTTTCGGGCTTTTGCTAAGGAGCTAACCCAACACAATAGCTCTATAAATGGCTTACACTAACAGGCTACTCAGCCTTATATCAAACTATGAGATTAATACCGGCAGCTTTCTTCTATTGAAGTGGTAACTTGGGGGTAAACTAGACGACCGGTGAGACGAACAGCCGGCTGATGGAGGTTTGTCATTTGAGTAACTGGCTTCCTCCTACAGTCCCATATGCTCGCCATCATCCATCTACTCAGTGCCTGTGTCATCTCATGTTAGGTGTTTGGCTTGGTGCCACAGAGGTGAGCACCCACACACTATTGAATGACAAGCACCCACATCCTTCCATATGAGCTCTATTTCTGAGCACACCTGGTGTGTGCACTACATGACTCGGTCTGAATGGACAGATGGGCAGACGGAAAGATGCTGTCGTCAGAGAGGCATCTGTTACCCCTATTAGGCCAATAATACCACTTGCAGCGCTAGCGATCTGGGACCCTAAGCCCTACCTAAGCTGGTCAGGTTGGAGCTCTGGCTTTGGATACAATGTATTGGACACAATAGCTACAATGGATGTATCTGCTAATAATGGCCTTTTCCCAGTAAATGTGGGACAGGATGTTGTGACAGACAATGTTTATCCCCCCCCCCGCTCTACAGGGACCAGTGTTGTGGGGCTGTCCTGCTGAGGTTAGCTCTGGGGATTTGTCGGGCCATAAAAAACCTTTTGTTTTAGTCTCAAGTGGCCATTGGACCTGCTAGGTTGATTGATGAAATAATCAATGGGACTTTACCTGGTTTGAACAAACAAGGGATTGTCTGCCGCTGTGGAGATTAGTTTGCATTCTGTAGGCGTTACCTCTGACGGTCATCGTCAGCGCTTATCTCTGAGTGCGTCGGCGCTGCAGATTTGATGGTTCCACAGCATCACACTGATTTATTTGTTCGTCTTTCTTCCTCCAGCGCGGCATGGCGATGGTCTGTATGACTCGTACATGAGGGCCGATCACATCCTTAAAGACGAAGGAGATACAAACAGTCCGTCCGGGCTGCCCCCTATGCCCAAACACACAGTAAGTACACACACACAAACACACACACACACACACAGCCAGTAATGCCCTATTTCCTGTGCTGAAGCACGCTCTGTCTCCAGACATCCTGTTCTACAGAAAGATATTCCCCACTCAGCTCTGTTCCAATTTATCCCATTTGCACCCCTCCTTTTTTTTCTTCAGGCTTTTTTGATTGTTTGTTGGGGTGGGTAGCTTATCTCTGGTCTTATCTGTTATCCCCAACCTGTATAATTCAGTCAAGATTTTATACCCCCAATCAGAATAGCTTGTGAACATGTAATATTGATTGACTGCCTGAGGAGACAGAATGCATGTTGCAGCGGGAAATGCCAGTGACCGTGTCAGATTAGCTGAAGTAAAGTAGCCATTTTTTGTCTCCAGACAAAGTAAATAAGATGGATCTGACACAACTGACCAGCCTTTTGAACTTTTGTATTTATAATGTTGAATGTGCGAAACGGTGCATTTCACAGTTCACAGGATGCCAATTTAGGAGTGTACAGTATATAAACATACTGTTTGGTCTCCGTTTCCTCTCATACATGACTGCCCTCCTCTGTTTGAAAAAATGACACGACAGAAGAACCATGTTTGATGTGCAGGTCTGTGTGTAGTCATGATCGACAGGCGAGCGTGCGTACCGTTGGTTACGTACTGTAACCCCAATTCTATTATGGGTATGGGCTTTTAAATTACTGTGTTTGGTCAGACCATATGTAGACAGTATTTATCTATTTCTGGTGCAAAAGGCCTTCGAGCTAGCTAGTGAGAGTGTGTGTTTGTGTGCGTGTTCATATTAGTCTGAGTGAGTGAAAGCTAATTAGCTAAAATTACTAGGTAGTGTTTGCTTATCTGCTGAGTTAGAAAGGTAGTTAACCTAGCCAGCTGTCAACGTTAGTGCTAGTGTAGACACATGCAGCACCAGGCTGTATGAATGGTTGCTTTTCAAGTAAGTAAGAACATTTAGATAATGGCTTGATTAAAGAGTTTACGTGGTTCGTAGTAACGGGATTTCCCCAATAACCCTGGGTTTACATCGGTTAACCGGATACTCAAATTGCTATTTTGTAAGGGTTAAAGTGAGGACTGTAATGCTAGCTGTGTCTTTCTGCACTCCCGCTTCCCCTCTAGCTGTCTGCCTTGCACAACGCAGATAGTCACACAAATAAGGTTAGTAATTTGTGTTCAGTTTCCTGTCTAATATTTGTGGATACCAGTTACTCTCATTGATAAGATGTCATAAATCATTAGATTGTTGCTGCTTTTTTTGTTTCTTCACGGTGAGATCTTGTAACAACCTTGTGATGGGCATTTGTTTATTTTAACATGTTTTACATTAATTGCAGCCCTAGTGGGGTGTCTGTGAGCTTTGTTTGCATCACTGAAAAGCCCCTTTGGCAGGAAATGCACACGCAGAGACAATGACACATCACAGCCGAGGAAAAAAGGCTGGTTTCAGATATTGTAAAGATTTATTGGACTTGAAAATGTGACCCACAAACAAACCCACCAATCAACATTCCCCCCATCCTCCCCTCCTGCTGTCTCGTGTAATGTGCCATTAGTGGGCTAACACAGAGGTTAGGCCTAGTCTTCTATTCTATCCCTTTGTATTGTTTGTCACGCTCACAGAGGTAATATCCTCTGTTGATCGTGACTGACAGTAGCATGCCCCAGTTCAGCTTGTTGAACTGTGCTCCGGGTGTCCTGGTGCTCTATTAAAGTAATAAACTGATGTCATCCCTGTTCTATGTTGAAGGAAGGGACAAACTAATAAAATAAATTGCAGTAACACTTAGGTCCAGGTCATAATACAACATAAACGAGCCAGAGAGCGAACAGCTCTGCTCAACGCTACTACAGACATTGATTTAGTTATGTCTGTGCGACCCAACTTATCTCTGTGTGTGTGTGTGTGTTGAGTTGTGCAAGTCTTGAGTGTGTGCTTGAGAGAAGGAGAGAAGAAGAAAAGGCATGCTTAAGTGTTTCTCTGACAGCAAAGAGATTAGCACTTCTCCATCTGTTGCACCGTGCAGATTTGCACGCACAGGACTCGCCACCCTCAGTATTACCTGGTGGTAAAGAAAAATCACGCTCTGGTTATAATTTCCACCGCTGGTCCCCTTTTGAAAGTTTGTTTTTTTCCCTCTAATTGCACTCACTCAATCAATAATCTATCACAGTTGGTGCTCCACATGTAAAAAGCCTGTGTGTGGGTGTGGGTGGGTGAAGGGGCTCAATCAATGACATTCACTGTGTTTGTAGTACAGCTTTGGGACAACAGCTGCATGGGACCCTGGGTCAGCAGCAGGGCTGTTGTAATAAGACTATATGGTTACATGTATGGAAACCCGCCCCACATTCCACCTCTATTTTAGGACTCAAACTTACAACACAAACGCACTCCAAGCTAAGTCCTCTTTCAGTGGAACATGTCAACACCTACTTTTAATGTAGGTCTCCTTGTTGTGTTGTCTTTATCAGCCGACACGGTTTCAGCCGTAGACATGCTCTGCAGTGTGGACGACCTGAAACCAGAAGCTCCTGGAGAAAAGAAAACACTAGGTCCATAATCTCCCCTCGCTCAGATGGGTGTAACCATGCGGCCATTAAAATAAGAAGCGTTCGTGTGAAAGAGGAACAGCTAGACAGACCCAGTAAATATGCCTCTCCAGTGTGTCTGCGTGTAGGAAGGCCACGTTGAGTGCGTCAGGGTAACTTATTAAAAGCCCCACTGCTTCTATAGTTTAAGAGTATAATCGAACTTTAATGACTGTCATTTCCCCCTGTGCTCCATAATCTTGTGGAGGGTTCTTTCCGCTGGTGAGAAGGAGAAGAGAGGGAGAGACAGTGAGTGAGGAGGGTTGAATTCCTGGGGTTGCTGAAACAAAACTGTTTACTGGCAGGCGAGAGCCAGACTGGAGCTTTCCCTGAACTCTTCTAACCTTTCAGGTCATTTGTGGGCAAATATGTATCAAAAGATTACAACATGTGCATCAATTGTTTATTCCAGCCACAAATTAATTGCCATTGTTTTGTGTTAAACTGCAGCTGCTGAGTTGTAGGTTATAGTGACAATGGTCATATTGAACCCCAATCAAAATATCAAATCCTTTCAAGAAGTAAAATGCTGGACTTTACAAATTAAGAGATTATTGCAATGCCGAGCCAAAGATCGCATATAGCTTTTTACCCAATTGCTAATAGCTAGCAAACAAACAAGTAGGCAGGAATGTGGGTCGTTTTGCATGAGTTACGGCTTGGGACGGGCCTTTTTTTTTCTGAGTTTCCTACCAGACTGGCTCTAGATCCAGTTGTGCTGGTTCACCTACTGCTTGCTGCATCTCTGCTAATGGCTCAATGCCCATGATTTTGAAGTGAGCCACTGATAATTGTAGGTCTGCATCAAGCAAAACCTGAGCTAGACCTGCTAAATTGTTAAATTGCACATTCTACTTTTGTTCACTGGAGATCCCCTCTGCACTCATTAGAAATATCCAGCGAGCGCCATTATCAGTTTTTCTGCCTTTCTGTAATCCCTCTTCTTTGCTTGCAAAATGCGCTCCGTAACTCAATTTTTATAAATGTAATACTCACGTGATTCAAGCCAACAAAGAAGTATTTTGTACATTACTCTCAGTTGAGGTCTTGCAGGCTACATGTAGCTCTTCTTGTGCACAATGCGTCACTAGTCTTTAGATAGACACTCACAAAAACAGGTCCTCTCTTCACTTTTATTGAATAAATTCATACAACACAATAACCTACATGTCTATTAATACATATACTAATAGATTTTCTAATGGCTTTCTTTTTGTCCATTGTCTCTCTGTCTCTGTCTCTCTTTTTCCTCTAACAGGTTGTCAGTAACAAGACTGTAATGAGGGATCAGGTGTCTGTGCGTGGTGGCCAGCTGAAGGTCAAGTACCTGTATGAAGACTCCACCAACAACCGAAAGATTAACGCCATAACCACAGCAACCACCCAGAACAGTGGGACCACTGGTCAGACGCCCAGTAAAGCGGCCCCAGTCTCCAGCCTGTCCAAGGAGCGCAGTGTAGACAGGTGAGAACGATTCGCACACAGAGACACCACGTGAACTTAAAGACGTCTTTCACAGCATGTCAAGTGGCCAAAAACTTTAAAAACAAATATACAAGCGAAAGGAACGCCGTCATCACCGTGTCTCTGTCGTGCTTGTTTGCCACAGCACTGAATCCAGTAAGGGCTCCAGTGAATCCTTCGGCCCCCACGGTATTGGAAACGGAGGGAACAGTGGGAAACTGTGCAGCCCTCTCACTCCTGACCAGGCGCTGAGACTGTACCGATCTCAACTGACCACCCTGGAGCAGACTGAGATCCACTCCTACCCAGACATCTACTTCGTGGGACCCAATGCCAAGAAGAGGCCTGCCGTCGCTGGAGGCAACAACAACAGCGGCTACGATGATGAGCAGGGAGGATACATTAATGTCCCCCATGACCACCTGGCTTACCGCTACGAGTTCCTCAAGGTCAGACACATATATATTGTTTGTAGGCTATCACAATTATAGTTGCATGACTGTAAAACTAATATTGTCTCTGATTTTAGCTAACTCAGTTTTTATCTCCCTCTCCTTTGTCCAGATTATTGGTAAAGGTAGCTTTGGCCAAGTGGCAAAGGTATACGACCACAAACTGCAGCAGCACCTGGCTCTGAAAATGGTGCGCAACGAGAAGCGTTTCCACCGGCAGGCGCAGGAGGAGATCCGCATCCTGGAGCACCTGCGCAAGCAGGATCGCAATGGCACCATGAACGTTGTGCACATGCTTGAGAACTTCACCTTTCGCAACCATATCTGCATGACCTTTGAGCTGCTGAGCATGAACTTGTATGAGCTTATCAAGCGCAACAAGTTCCAGGGCTTCAGCCTGCCACTGGTCAGGAAGTTTGCACACTCCATCCTGCAGTGCCTTGAGGCCCTGAGCAGACACCGGATCATCCACTGTGACCTCAAGCCAGAGAACATCCTGCTCAAACAGCAAGGGCGGAGCGGCATCAAGGTAGGACACCTGGCACGTTCGTGGGCGTGAAATACCAGCCCTGTGTTTGTACATTTGATGTTCACTCATAGAATTCTTTCCTCTCCCGTCTCTGTCAGGTGATTGACTTTGGCTCCAGCTGTTTTGAACACCAGCGGGTGTACACCTACATCCAGTCTCGTTTCTATCGAGCTCCAGAGGTGATCCTCGGTTCACGTTACGGCCTTCCTATTGATATGTGGAGCTTCGGCTGCATATTGGCCGAGCTGCTGACTGGCTACCCCCTGTTCCCCGGCGAGGATGAGGGCGACCAGCTGGCCTGCGTCATGGAGCTGCTGGGCATGCCTTCGCAGAAGATCCTGGAGCAGGCCAAACGGGCAAAGAACTTCATCAACTCCAAGGGCCACCCTCGCTACTGCGGAGCCAACTTGCTGCCCACTGGGGCCACCGTGCTGACAGGGTCTCGCTCTCGCCGTGGCAAGATGAGAGGTCCCCCAGGCAGCAAGGAGTGGAGTGCTGCGCTCAAGGGCTGCGAGGATCCCACCTTTACTGACTTCATAAAGAAGTGTTTGGACTGGGACCCCTCGTCTCGCCTCACCCCTAGCCAGGCCCTCAGACATCCATGGCTGTATCGGCGCCTACCCAAGCCCCTACCTGGGACCGATAAGAGCCAGGGGCCCACGGTGAAACGTCTCCCAGAGCACCACAGCACCTCCTTCCCCTCTATCCTGGCCAAAGGGGGGCCTGGCTCAGGCACCACAGCTGCCAACAACAAACTGAGGAGCAACATGATGGGAGACTCCGGGGAGACCATACCTCTTCGCACGGTCCTACCCAAACTTGTCTCTTAGAGAGAGAGAGAGAGTCCTGTGATCTCCTCTCTCCTTTCACTTCTCCCTCCTCTGCTCTCCTCAGGAGGAGTCAGAGTACAGGAGAAAGTGGAGCCTAGGTTTTAAAACTCGTTTGGTTGTTCTTTTATTTGTTTTCTACTGAGAGGTGTCGACACCCCAGTTCCTGGTTTTTAATATTAGCTGAACAGAGCGAGAGAGACAATAAAAGAAACACTCTAAAAAATGTTTTTATACAGAGGATTTCCTTGAGCGGCTGTGGGATTTCTGTATACAGCCATTGATATGGTTTGATTTAGATAATGCTTTTTACAAACTTCCTCGTATGAGTGAACAGCTTGGTAAACGAGCAAATGTGTTTAACCTGTGTGTGTGTGTGTGTGTGTGTGTGTGTGTGTGTGTGTGTGTGTGTGTGTGTGTGTGTGTGTGTTCTCACGTGAGCAGTGTGTTTTAGCAAAACACACTCAAGCACACCTGCACTGTCACTTGCCTCACTTCACACTCTTTCTTAACACTCAGAGGATGCCACCCTGTCTTGGAAGGCGTTTCTTTGAGCAAAGCTTGAAAAGGGCTACAGAGATTACTCTATCAGGTTGGAGTTAGCAAGGAAAGAGTTCATCATAATTTAATAGAAACAAACAACCATGCTTTAGCGTTTGGGCCCTGCACACACTGACACAATCATCCATCGTATATACAAAATAAATTCCTTCACACAGGTAATGAGGGATTGGCATTATGTAGTTTTTTTTTTTTTTAGCAATAAATCTTCGCTTCTTTGTCTTTTCCGATTGCGCTCTTTTTCTACCTTTCCTGATCCCTGGTGCTTGCATGTCAGCTCAATATGTGGCGTTAGTATGTGTGTGCACTGTGGTGCTACTGTGGGAGACATTGAGAGGGCCATAGGACAACCTATTTACAGCCCCGTCCTCCCCCCAACTCCCCCGAGTGAAGGGGGGGGGGGGGGAGCTCCACTCAAACTGTCAAGGTGTCACCGTCACACACAGTTCTTCACAAACAGGTTTGCGTGAGACTGCTGTGAGGCTGGCTTGTGTAAACTGTTGTGTGGGTGTGGGTGCGTATATGAGAGAGGAGAGCTGCAAGCCATTGCACATACACACCTGTGGGGTGATGACGTTTGTATGAATGTCACCTCCCCATGCCCCTAATTGGCTGTTGTGATTGTTGGCAGTGGCACATTAATCCTAATGCAAGAGTGCAAGTGGAGAAAGATTATGGGATAACATGAAGGGCAGTATGTTTAATATGAGCCAAGTTCTTTTCTTCTTTCAGGGGAGGTGTAGAAGAGTTGACAGGGTGGGCCAATCACAAAGGAGGGTTTTCATGGTACTGAACAAAGAAGTGTTTCTCAGGGAGACATACTTGATACATCCCATAATCTTATATTAACTGTGTCCCACTTACAGTCCTCAGTCCCGGCTATGGATGAACATGCATGCAGTTCTGTCCAGTGAGCGAGAGAACACATACACACGTGTTCCTGCGAAAAGGGTTCTGCATGCTCCACAATCTGACCTAGATTCTCTCTCCTCCTCCCCCCCTCTCTCGTTCTTCTCACTCTGTCTCATGTAGGGCAGGGAACCTCTTAATCTCACACATACAAAATGAATAATGGTGCTGTCCAAAACACGCGCACAGAGACACGCACACAGAAACAGTCAGGTGCATGTTGTATGGACCACACCGCTCAAAGAGTTCTTTCTCTCGTCCCGCGTTTCCTAAGTGAATCTGTCAGGGATTTCTACTCTGTCTCCATTTTTTTATAGAAGTGGTTTCTATCGCTATTCAGTCCAGAATATCAGAGGATTATAAATGCAAAAGCGGAAAAAGAGAGAGTTGTATACTGTCATGTTGTACTAGTGGTGTGCGTTAGTAGGAGGGTGTTTAGTGTTCCAGCATGAAATCACAACCTGTTATCAGACTGACTGACTATGAGAAGAGAAACTGTACAGTAACCAAACGAAGTTGTGATAGTTTCTTTTTCTGAAGAAAATAAAAATGATTAACTGAAATGTGCTGCTCTGGGTTGATTTCTGGTTTGAAATACACATTTTGACATTGACAAAACTGGCTAAGTTGCATCATGCCAAAAGTACACAAAGGTTTTTGTCTCTAACATTCTGCGTGTGAATATCCCGTATGTAATGTCCACAAAGAGCCAGATTTGCCAATAAAGCATAAAATGATTTTCAGGTTCAGAAAGCAGTTTTTAAGGGAGATTTTTCAAAGATAGTGAAACAATGGATCAACAAACTTTAATCAGATCATTCCTTATTTGTCGCCTAACCTGAAGCACTCGTAACCAATGGTTCCAGTGTTTTGGCTATTCGACACCTGGGGCCTGCGTTATGAAACAAAATACTGCACCACACGGCCCCTGGCTCAGTCGGCGTAGTGAATCCCCATAAAGTGAATTGAATTTTGTCTGCGATTAGGTTACAGACTCAGTGAACACTGGGACACTGATGAGTCAGTGGCCTGTGACAAACCTTCAAGGCAGCGTGTGATACTGACGCTGCCCTGTCATTATGCACTTCTGTGGAAGTCGTGAAAAATACAGAATGGACTGAACAAAGTATGTAACATGCGTGTGAAGATTCTCACTCATCCAGGTCGGGGCATATCTAGAAGTCGCACTTGCCTTTTACTGACATGGCACTTCTAGACGTAATAGTAATAATACTTCAATTTGCTTCTAATGGGATTTTCTTTCCAGAGGTGTCTCAGAGCTGCAACTGATGAAATTAATGACGGCTTAGTTTTTTCAGCGAGCTAATGAGCAAGCGCTGACAATAGTTGGTATTGTTGTTATTTTATAGCTGCAGCTGCTTCTGCCCTGCTGCGACGTCAAGCAGGTCTGCCGGGTGTGTAATGATGAAACTTCCAGTCAGCAAGCGATCACAGGTGCTCAGCATTGTCGTTCTCGGAATGTTTCAAGAGAACTGGACATCTGTTGTGACAATTCTGGTACTTGTTGACTTTGGGCGCAGTTCACTAATTCTTCTACTTGGGACTTTGGGGCCTAGTTGGAGGTGGATGTCTGCACTGAGTAGATCCGTAGACTGTATATACAGATCTTTATATACACTCTTTTGAGTTGAATCTAAATGGCTCTTTTTAAAGTCCACCTCCACATTTAGGAGGGGCTCCTTGCCGTATATATCTTTCTAGATTATTTAAGCATCTACCTGTGAAAGTACTTTGCACCTCCTCGTAATGTTCCCCTGCTTTGCTTCTGCCCCTCATACCGCCCTATGTGTCTTGTGTCCTATCTGCATGGGTTATGGAGCAGATGTACAGCCATGGGAACACTACCAGAAATAAAAGAAAAGAGTGGGAATAGACTGAGGGTGACTACCTGGTGATAATGATTGTAGACTGATCATCTCCTGTAACACTGATGTTTCATGGTGTTTACACTCACAGGCTGGTGCCTCCGGGGAAGAAAACGTCAGGTATGTACGCAACGGGAGGAGGAATCGGTTGAGCAACATCACCTACTGAAGAAGACGAGAGAGGGAGAGGTGGTGTGCGGTGAGTCGCTGGTTGGGTATGTGAAGGGGAATTTAACCCAGGTGTTTAATGCCAGTTTAATGTATGAAGGATGCTTTGTGATACAAATCAGCTGGGGCGGGGCTCATTCTTTCCATCAACAGTAAGTCAGCTGTGCTGTCAGTGTGCCCTTTCTTCATGTTTATTCAAATGACTGTCAGATCAGAGGTACAACTGGTGAGAGGAGACAGATAATCCTGTTATGGTGATCTTAATGGGTCTTGACTTTTAAAGTAAAGTAGATGTGCCTTTATATTCTATGAATCTGTCTACATACAATACAGATATTCTGACATTTGTTCTATGGAAGATTAGATCATTTTCAAACAGTGACACATATACCCCATATATTCTTGTACTTCTTGTTTTTGCTTTATTCTTTATTCTGTATTTGGATCCCCATTAGATGCCACTAATGTAGCAGCTGCTCTTCCTGGAGTCCACACACATCTAAATATAACATATAAAACACATGTAAAAAGTATTGATAAGAACATTTTCTTATCTTAAAGAATACACAACACATCAAATTGCATTATATGGTAGTTGTTCTGGTCGGTTAATTAACATTGGAGTTTTTTTTTTTTTTAAACGTGCCTTAGTGGGTGCTTCAATAATCATAGTTCCACATTATTACTGCCTGCTAGTGTGATTATGTTGGTCTCTCACATCATTTATTTCTGAATATAGACAATGTGGTTGTTTACTGTAACAGATATTCCTAAAGAGATTCCCCTATATATATATATGAGATCTCAAAACCATGCTAACTACATTGCAGTAAGTTGTTTTCTAAATCTAAATGAGTCTGTCTGTCGTCTTTCTATTAATGTAAAAGCAGATTAGATCAATCCCATTATACACCAATTGAGTCACCTTCTGACCATATGGTCTACAGCTCATACGTCCCTACAGCCCATTTGGCACACTGATTTTTATTCTCTGAAGCGCACACATCAGGTGGTGTTTCCCTTTTCCTCGCCTCTGTTCTTTTATACGAGAACGAGTCTAAGCCTTCAGACCATACGGAGCCGCAGCAGGATTTCTGGTCCTGAGCGGAGACGAGGAGGGGCAGAGTGGTGACAGCTCTCTGATTACCATGGAGGTTAACTAATCCTAACCTGCCTGTTGCACCATGTTTGGCTCAAAGTATAGACATCTCTCTCTCTATTCCCTCAATGTTCTTGTTGATGTTGTCATGTACCTGTACCTGTGATTAGGTGGGAGTAGTTACATACTGTACCTGCGGTCAGCCGCTGTCAAGAGACTTTGAGTCTTATCATGGGCCTATGTGAACAAGATGAGCTCAGTTCTCACCTTAAAGTTAAATTCATCTTTTTCCACATAGGCTTCCTTCTAGTGCAGTAGTCCAGTTCCAGTAAATACAATTTAGTTTGTGACTAATTGTGTTGAAAAAGTAAGTAATTAATGGTGAGGTGTCTTTCTAGAAACATCTGTGCCGTTTTACCAGATTTCACAAACACCTCCCTGGAGCAATCTTGTACCGAAGAAAAGCGTCTCAAGCATATACAACCCATACCGTCTTCATGCTAATATACCAAACAAGGTAAATGAGAAAATGTTTGGTCATTTAGGTAAACCACCCCTTTAATTTTATATTTTTATTAGTTTACCTAAACTTCTGCCTGTATGCTTTGGTATTTTGGCTTTGTTTGGGAGCGTAACTAGGAAAAAAAGATTTGGAATTTAACAGAAACACCCTTTTTTTTTTTTTTTTTATCTAAAGAGCCTCTACTGGTTATTTGCCATTGTGCTGGCTTCTTTTCTAAATGATGGAACCAAAAACAAACTATGCTCCTTTGTTAAGGTATATTTGTGCTTGTGCTAAAAAGTGCTTTGGACCATTCTCCGTTCTCAGCCTGTCTTTAGGGATGAGACAGAGTGAAAACATTCCCTGAGTGCTTATATAATGTTTTGTTTGTTCACATATTTGCATGTTGTAAAGAATTCTTCATGTGGTTTGTTTGATGTCACTGCATGCTCGGCCGTGATCCAGCAGAGGAACTCATGTTGTCTGGATTGAAGACTGGACCCTCTGTACTTTGCTCCTTCATTTACACAGGCCCTTTTTTTGCTTGATCGTGGAACGGAAAATACAGTCACACACACACACACACACACACACACACACACAACTATATACACACCTGGGTCACAGAGTGCAGACACACACCATAGCTATGTGTGTCGTCTGGCTTCAGTCCACTGGGACAGCTGAGGTACGAACCAGGCGATGGAAGCAGCAGGAGAATGCCACATTAAGACCCCCTGTTGCTCCAACACACACACCTACACACACACATACACACAGACAACACATGTCCCCACATGCACAAAAGCAGAGCACAACCTACGGTTCCTTACTCAAATGCGCACAATGACACACTCACACCTGAGCGCACACTAGTCACACACACAAATGCACAGCTGAGCACATGTCTGTACAAGCTGAACAGATGCAGATCGTTGGGAGAGGTCGGGTTGTGCTCCAGGAACATTTGCCCACCCAACCCACCAATCTACATTCCACACAGACTGCAGGGCAGAGGAGCTGTGCACGTGTGCATGCTGTGTGATTTTTCTTTTTGCATTCTGTTGAGACCTTTAACTTCATCTTACTGGCTGAAACCTTAGCTGCCTGTCTTTTCCTACAGTTACTGTATCTGCTGACTGCATATTTAGGTTTTCAGTTACCTTGTCTTGTTTACATGACCTGGCTGGGTCACAGTTGGGACTGGAATAGAGGATGACTCATCCCCTGTCCACAGAGATGAATCTCACTGTCTGTTTTTGTGTGTGTAAGTTTGCGTTTTTATGGCGGTCTCTGCAGTTCTCTCATAGCCTCAAGGTAGCAGGTCTGCACAGCAACACTCTGGGAAGACGCTCCAATGACACATCAAAACACTCATTTTGCAATATCTGTAAAGCCACCTACTCAAAAGCTCTGCGGAGGTTATTTTCCACAGTCTGTTCTTCTTTGACTGTATAAAATGAAAAGGTGAATAAATTTATTTATTTTACGTGTTTTTTTCTTGTGATTTATCAAAACATTGTTTCCTAATAACACATGAATTCTACATTTGCAGGTACAAAAATATCCTGCAATTTGCACCTTTTTATTACTTTCTGAACCATAAAAACACTGAATTCACAACTGAAGCATCTCTCTTTCTACATCTTCACACTTTCTGGTCCCTATTTTTCTTCTAGCAGCTGCAGTGTAACACAAGGCAAAACAAGGCAAGTATATTTGTAGAGCATCTTTCAGCAACATGGCAACTCATCGTGCTTTACATAAAACAAAAAGGCGTTGAGACAAAATATAATAGACACACAAGGAAACATAAAAATTCACATACACACAAGCTAAAACGTTATACAACCAATTAGGTGAATAAACATTGTAGTGCAGTGGAAGATATGAATGAAGAGTCCCACATTTTATGTAATAATAATAGGAATCCATCATGTGTTGTCTGTATTGTATTTCCATGGCACTACTCATGTTCTTAGCTCAATGTCTGTGATGAAAGGGAGGTGGAGATGTCCTTATATGTACTCACTAGAAGCCATAAACCGCTTCTTCAACCACAAGTGCCCAGCTACTGTTCTTAGAAGACTTCCTAAAACCCAATTTACTGTATACTACAAAATCTCCATGTTATTCTCCCACTTTCTTCCTCACATACATCCACTCCCACACTGCCATGGTTACAGTATAAGTAATATGTCACTAACAGAATGGGATTGTTGGTTATCTGTGGTTAAGCTGTGGACTCCTTTTGTCTCATAAGGCACATCCAGTCTGGACACTGTTGTCACAACCTTTCTGTTGCTGGGTAAATGGGATATTTATGGTCGGTTTCACGTTTCACTGAGAAAACAGGACAACTTTTAGCAGGGGATTTTTGGGGTTTGAGAGACAGTCATCTGTTGACATGATCCTTGGCCCTTGTTACTAAGCTACCTTTAGTTTATGTCCCCTTCTTGGGGCTCAGGTCAATACTGACATTCAGGTCACTTCACATAATTAACCTAGTTTCTTAGTGTTTATAAATCAGGGAAATGATATTTGTAAAGCAAAAAGAACATGTGTTTATGTACATGAGCTCATGTCTGTGTTTGCATCACTGGATAGTACACAGAGTAAACACAGACTCGTCAGTTTCATCAGTCACATGCCTCATCTTATTTGTACTTTTACTGAAACTGTTTCCCAAGTATAAAATTCAATATATGTAATTCAGCAAGAACAAAGAATTCTGTGAAATTACCATTTTGTGCTACTGCTGGTCAACAAGAACAACAGTTTAGTGTTCTCCAGTCGGGCCGTTTGTACACTGAATGCTCTCATAACAGCCAGTACTTCACCAGCAGGCAGTACTTGGAAAGGCAATTTTAATGCTGATTAAAATTAATCAAGTTTGAAGATGACACACTGCATTACTTTATCACAAGGGAGAAAAGCTCTGTTGAAATGTTCCCTGAAGGTATTAAACAGTACATTATATGACAATGTTTGCAGGACAGGATGG
>JAVQJD010041397.1:0-13743 GCA_036023655.1 Nannoperca australis
TTAAAGTCTTTGCTCCTGAACGTGACCCAACATGAATTTCTAAAACATTAGAATTTGGTTTTTGGGTGGTTGTTTGTGTGTGTACACAGTTTTTTGGTGATCCCCCCCCCCCCCCCCCCCCTTCCCTCCCCTTTTTAATGTTAAAATCACTTTTAATGTCTGTAAATGTCTTGTATGTAAATATCTTTATTTTTGCAGTGTTGTACTAGAATCAGAATTGTCTTTGTCCAGACAGTGATGGAATAATATCATGGCAAAGGTGTGGCGACAAATTATAGATGGAAAGTGATGAGCTACAACACGTCAAGCAAAACATGTTCACCCAGTGGACTCGACGGTCCACTTGAAAGTTGAAACATAAACCAGCTAAATGATGAATCCTGACCTGAGCTGCTGTGATATCAGTCATCACTGCTCTCCATCCTACATCCCTGCTGTCTGTGAACATGAAGCAGATTTTTCTGGGCTTACTTTTACATCGTTCTATCTTGTTTCATGATTTCAGTCATGGATTTTTCTTTTTGTCTCCTTTTTCCTTTTTTTATTTGTTTCTCCTTCTTTTTTTGTTGTTGTTCTTGTGTTTGTCGACCCCCCCCAACCCCCAACCCCCCATCTCTGTGCAGGCTGCAAAACTGCAGTGGAGCTTAGATGAAAAAGTAGGGAGCTCCAGAGGCACCAGGGTGAGCAGGCCACGTGTGTGTGTGTGTGCGCGCGCGTGCGTGCGTGCGTGCGTGCGTGTTAAAGAGAAAGTTACTCACTCCATCATAGACGCGGGTATGGAGCAGCAGTCCTGTATCGCAGTGAGTGGAGAGGTGAGGTGGGCGGTGTACGAGGCCTCCACCACCTGTTTGTTCCTGTTCACCACGTCCAGGTAGCGGTTAAACTTTTCACGAATCTTTTTGGCCAACTGCAGAAAGGAAACAGAATGATTAGCGTTGACAGCTTAATGCATCTCTTAGTACAACTTAAATTAGCCAAATTGTATTTAGGAGCGCACACACGCACACACACACACACACACACACACGTTTGTGGGAACAGTGTGACCCTGGTGACACCAGAACACCAGAAACTCCACACCACTGGCTTCCTGTAGACAGGTATCCAGGTAAAAACACGATCACACAAACACACACAATTCAATTATCACAAATGAAGCTGAGCAATATCAAAGATGCCCAGAACTCAGGCTGCACTAAGTGTGAAATCCATCACCGTTAAAAGCAGAGCTGACTGATGGATGTCTGAGGCTGGAGAACAAAAAAAACACTCCTCATTTCCACACAGCACACATCATTTAATAGAGAATCCACCTTAAAATACAAATCAGGGCCGATGTAAAGTGAACGTTGGGAGCGGAGGCGTTGTAAATATTTGTGCACCAAGCTGTTTTAAGGTTGTAACATTCCAGCTCTAACATGGATTATCCTGGTTCTGCCACTTGCTTTCTTGTGAAGTGCATGTATGTACATTTCTTTTAGTGAATGCCTTGCACAATCCACATTTTGAATTCATCTACTATCATACTACCCAACTATTTGTCTTAAAAGGAAACATTTTCCCTGTGTTTGTTTCATTTTAAAAAGAGAAAAATCAGATATACAGTCTACTAAGTTTGTGAATTCTGTCTTGTGGTGTGATTTACCTTTAAAATGCATGAAACCCAGGAAGCAGGAAGGAGAAAAGGCTGTTTCTGAACAAAGGCAACAGCTAATTTAGTCAGTGTTTACTGGGACCCTTAATGCAGGCCCCTGGACATGCATACATTATACTTTGTCTTTCTTCCTCTAAAGGACTGGGTTCTGGTTGAGCACACATCTCACACAGTGCTCTTTCAAAATGGGGTTCCTGCTCCTTTGGGGAAACTAATAAGCAGCTCTGCAGCAGCCCCCTGGGGGGCATTAATAACCAGCGCACCAGCAGCTCTTCACAACAGGTTCCTGTTCTTGCTTTCTTTTGCATGTAATCTGTTACAGAGTATCACGTGATCCACTGGTTTACTCGAGATCTCGAGAGCACTCGAGAGCATTACTTGATGATAACCACAGAAAATTGTGTTTTTTTTTTGAATGGATGAGACAGCCTGGCGATGTACGATACATCCACCTGGTGTTTTAGCAGAGGTATCTGTGGCTGGACCGCTACAGCACCTCAATGAAGTATATACAGTTGGACCGTTTTCTGTAGGTGCTCCTAATACCTTTCTGTGACCAGTGGACTGCTAACCAAGCAAGCTATTATAACTAGCTAGCTGTCTGAGACTAGTGCGTCGCTAATACAACATTCTAAGTACCTGCTGATTTACTGTTGGATACTTTTTACTTTTACTCCTGTGCACTCTGTGTGTATGGAACTGTGTTTTAGGCTACTTCCTATGAGGACTTCGGGACCTTTGAGAAATTTACAAAGCTTTGCAGGCAAATCCAAAGGGGTAACATAATCTATAATGTTAGTTGCTTCCTTTTTAAAGAATTCCCAAAACATTGTATTACCTGTGCATTGATGGCAACGATAATAAGAATTAGGGAAATGGCACTGGTCTGAATAATTTCCAAAGCCATTGTAAGTTATCCAACTCAGCCTTGTCGGATACAGAAAAAGGCTTATTTCCACAGTAACTGGACCCCCTTTGTTCCCATCCCATAATTACCGGTGCCTGCAAAAGGGCTGCGATTCAAGCCTGGAACTGGGAAATGTACCGCGACCCACTGATCGCTTGTACACCTAATCAGCCAGCCGCTATTCCTATTAGGGGTTTAACAGGGGCCTGAGGCTCAGCCCACCATTACTCCTACTCTTCCATAAGTCACGCACACACACACACACACACACACACACACACAGAGAGACATAAAGTTAAACACATAAACGTTGTACTCGCCGACACAGTATGGTCCATGCATAGCAGCATGGCAATTAGCTGCAGTGACTTTGTATTAAAAAAGGGGAAAATGGGCCAGTGTTCAGCAGAGTAGTGTTTCCATAGCCGAGGGGGAGAGAGACAGAAGGAGAAAGTAAGACTCGACTTTTAACAGAGTGACTTGTGAGAAACCAGAAACTTCGAGCCGTGCAAGTTAAAGCTTCGGTTACAGCCTGCCACAGTGTAGCCAAAGCAAACCTGCGCTCTGCGGATTAACCACACTCTCCAAAACACACGGCTCCTCTCTCCGCTCCCCCGGCCCATCAAACTAGCCTTTTAGGGTATGCAACACCCAGTGGGGTTGGTTCAGCTGCAGAACTAGAGTGAGTGGAACGGGTACACCCTGAAATCTTGAGCTGGACCAAGACTTACTTCAGAGTGCAGGGAGGAGGTTAATATAGGGATACGTATTAGAAGAGGGACACTAGTGGAGTTCTTACATTGCGAGCACAGAAGTGAGGCAGTAGGAAAGTGACTGCACATCTCCTGCTTCTCTTTGGATGAATTGATTTTGTTATTGAGTTAGTGCATTCACTGAAGCAAGAAGTGACACAAATAAGAGAGAAATTGACCAGAACATTTTATGTATTTCCAGACACATCTGTTTTGTGGAATTAACCAAAAATGTTAAAATAAAATAAATGATTACAGCTTAATACAACAAACTGTTTGATATCAAGCTGAGACTGTGGATTGAATCTAATTTTGATTAATTAAAATTAAAGATTGGTAATACCTATCTTTGGCGAGGATGTTAATATGGATAAGTGTAGCTTGTGTACAGTGTAGTAGTGATAACTTCTAAAAAAAAAATCATGTAATATTTGCAGTGTCCACTTTTTAGAGCTCCTGGCCGACAAGCCTTAGTTTGAGAATTTCATATGAACTTTAGTTTTGTTTTTTAAATATAACTTTATTTAACCAGGAAAAGGCCTCGCTGAGATTAAATTTGTAAAGATAGAAGTTTAATTTGACATAATAATGTTGTTATTAGCAGGTTAGGAGGCGTTAATCTGCTAGCTTAGTATTGGGGTCCAATCAAATCTGTTTTTAAATAATTGATTGTATTGGCTGGATAAAGTCGGATCAATGTTCAGCTCTTCATTGTAATTCATAGTACTCTAGGAGGGACAACTGTCCAACAACCCATTGCTTACACACAGCCTTGCGTGCGTGTGAATGGTGGACCAGCATGAAAACATTAGCAGCCAATTCCTGACATCCACTCTGACAGCACATGTCAACGAGTAAAACAAGCAGAATAAATCATTAGAATGGACAAAAACAGACTCCACGGCGGAGACAGAGAGACAGGGAGAGGGAGAGGGAGAGCGAGGGCTGGTGTCATTAGAGAGGGACAGATGTCTGTGTGTCTCTCTGAATAATGAATTTCCACAGGAGACACTTGTCTGAGAAGCCAGCGGCTCCTCTCTGTAGCCCCTTGCCCTCTCTCCCAGCCCTGTGTTCCTCAGCAGATCCACTCCTAATTGAGCCTCCCTTTGGCTCGGGGACACAGACCCCCTGCCCAGAGAGGACACGCAAGCCAACCATGCCAGAGCTGTCATCTGAATTGGTTGGCTTCAGAGGGGTTGCAGCAAGAATGTATGGACATAAAATAGTTCAACTGTTCCAACAAGGACCCAAAAGTCCGTTGTGCTCTGGGACTGGTGCTTATTAACATACATTCCAATTACAAAACCTAAGACAACAGGTTATGATGATCATAATCACACGCTAGGAGATGCATCATTACTATATTTTTTGTGCGAATTGGCAAGGAAAAGGCTCCATTTCTGTTAAGGATAAACAGCAGTGCTTCAAGGCCAATTTGAGCTGCCTCTGGAATAATAAATAACTAAATATATATATATATATATATTTAACACACATGCAGTGACACAGATGGATACAGCAGTGCACATACAGAAACACAAGTCACAGGAGAAATGCAAACAAACATCAACCTGTCTGTTCTTCCTTGTGGCTGTTTACCAGTGTGGTGTTTACTGTCACTCTTCCAAGATGGCCCGAGTGCACACAAACACACAAACATACGCCATGCCGGCGCGCAATCATGATCGACTTCACGCCAGCCGTTTATCCATTCTAGGACCAATGTGGCACATATAAATGTTGACTTCATTTGACACAAATCTCCCAATTTCTTGCGCTGCTCTGTTCGTTTCCCAAAAAAGAAGATGCCATTCTCTCCTTCACGCTCAGAGCTGAGGGAGAGAGACAGAGAGGAAGAAAGAGAGAGAGAGAGCGCACAGACAAGTGGAAAAAACAGACAGAACTTCAAAGCCAATGAGACACCAGCCGTAGAATTTTAATAAACCCCCTTTTTCCTCTGATGGCTGGTTTATGTGTGAGTGGGAGTGTGTCTGTTCATTGCTGCTGAATTGAACGCTACACAAGACCACAAACAGACACCACCCCTGGAACATGCATGCACAAACAGGTGCACGCGCACACACACACACACACACACACGCACAGGGGAAAGGAGAAGCCTTTGTTACTCACCTGCTGCACTTCTGTCTCTCCGTTTGATGTCTTCTCGGTGTACACAAACGAGTTGAAAATCCTCTGCAGGGAGACAGAGAGGGAAGGAAGCAGAGACAGTGAGGTTAGATCAGGAGGAATGCTGAAGGTTCTCATTCAATAACTGAAATCCATCACCTGAGGAGGCGCATTGGCACAGTTCCTTCATAGAAATAGAGTTTGGTTTCAGGCGATGTTGAGCAGAGACCTTTGTTATCAGCACTCTGGGATTACATCAACAAAATATCAAAAGGGTGGACCGCTGATAAGAGGGCGACTGCAAGTACTTTCCCCATGGGAATCTACAAACTATTATATTATTATCACGAGGTTACTAAATAGTTCAAACGCGCACACCTTTTTAAGTTCGGTGCCATGACCGCACTTCCTCACATTTATAAAAGAATCCTGTTAAACCAGGATCTTGTTAAGGCTGCGTGCCGTTCATGCTAATTAAGCATACCAGGTATACTGAAGCATCCAGCGGAGCTATGTGCAGACCGAAATGTAGTAACGTTCATGGGTATCACAAAGTACCAAAACTTGGAAGTAAATGTGTCAGATTCTCAGTCTTGTTTGCTTATTCTTTGCATAAATTGTTCTAGATTGTTTTTATCTTGTATTTTATGTATTATGTATTTTGTGTGTATGTATTATGTATTTTATGTATATGTAATAAACATATTTCATTATTTGCCACCACCACAACTGAATTTTGAGAATTTTTCAATGATACCGTGGCGATTACAAAGCCAAACGTATCTACACACAAAACTGACATGAGTCATTTTATTACATCACTTTCTGGGTTGGGGAGGAAAATTCGTCACCTGTCTAAATTCTGGAGGTCAGCCATAAAACAAAATGAAGGTTTTCATGAGCCTGAATCACATGGTGATGTTAAATCCCCCCCTCACCGTCCAGACTGAAACATTTTAATAGTCCCTGATTTATATTGTTAAGTGAATAGGAAGCGGAGAAAATGAGTCCTGGTGTGACCTCAGCCTTAACGCACACTTAGAGAGCCCCTAAACACACACACACACACACACACACACACCGGTACTGTGAGGCAGCTACAAACACAGTAAAACTAATGTTTGTGTTGAGGCTGCAGGCAGGCAGGTGTTTCACTGTAAGCCGCCCCACTATGCACAAAGCCTTAAATTACCTGGTTCCACAGCCATTTCCTGCTGCCTGTCCACACCTTTTGTTAAGACACATTCCAGAGGGCACCAATCACCCAGAAAGCACGACATCCAACTAACCTGGAGCTGATGCACTATAGATTTTAATTGCCTAGCCAAGGCTTCCTTTTAATGAATCTCTACAGAGCACCACAAAAAAGTTTCACACAATTAAAAAGGGGAAAATAATTCAAGATATGGTAGTCTCCTTAACATTACACAAACCTGACTTATACCAGGACGCCTAACAGCTCTTGCAAAGAAATGTAACCTAATGGCACCGTATTTAAAACAGGGCCATAACAAATAAAACAAAGAAACTGTGGGAAATATGCATCACAATTTTATGTTCTTGTGAATGACCAACTGTACACAGATGTTTAGGTTACTATAATGTCTGACATTTGAGAAGCTGAAACCAGAAAATGTTTTGCCCTTTTTGCCTTAAAACTGACTTAAATGACGGTCAGAAAAGACACAATAATGTAATAATACAACTAATCGTTGTAGTGAAAAATAACTTCATAGAATAAAATAGAAAAACATACACAAAACAAAGAGAGATACAAAGTTAGGCAGCGACGGATGCAGATACACAGATGCAGCTTTACGCCAAAATCTCCCTACAAGCCCTCTTCTGGGCCACAATTACGCCGTTCAGTTAAAGCTCTTGTAGATTAAGTGTCAAATGTAATTTCTGAAAATTCAATTATGTTTAATGTGGCCTATAAACGCAAGCTGGCATAAACACAAGCCCAGTGCTAATTGTCAATTTGTCCTCAACAGAACTTAAACAAAGTGCTCAGTTTTAATCCTGATTGTCTAAACGGAGCCAGCGGTCTTTGTTATGACTGTTTTTGAACGTATCCCTTCCATTTTACAGAGGCATGAGACTAAAAAGTGCTCTACAAACAGTTTCATTATGTTATTATTATCACAGCTGCATATGTCACTACTGAGTTATTTACAAAGTGCAAAACCAAGCCCAGACAGTCTACTGTTCCACACCCTTCTTAGTGGAAAGAGAGAGAGAGAGAGGTCCAAGGACGTAGAACTGCCAAATAAACACGAACAAAGCACACACAAACAGAGCTGCCACTACTTAGCATGAATCATGTGCTTTCAAAACAGTGCCCTGACAAAAGAGAAAGAAAGTGTGTGTATGGGGGGAGGGGGGTGGGAATATGCACTGGAATGGAAAAATACTGTTTCCAGTAATCCAGCTATTCTGAAAAATTGGGAAGAAATCCTGACGAGAGAGAAACTCCTGTTGTTGATTAGCCACAGGTTAGCTGTCTTTCCCCCAGTGCCTCGAGTGTTTGTTGTTAGAGCTGCTTTGCGGTTTTCACAGCTATGTAGCAGCCAGGGAGGAATGCTTGGCTCTGAAACCTGAGCGGCCTGAGGCTGCCTAGGCCACCGTGGGCTTGTGGCCTCCCATGACCTATAATCAAACACTGAAATGTACACAGATACATACACACCAGCGCAGAGTCACACAACATAGGCACATAGTGTCTGGAGTGTACTCAGACTTCCCCATACACCTCACTGGGCTGGTCAATGTAGAAAAAATATAAGAGATACCAGAGGATGAGAAAAAATGTATTAAGAATATTCTGGTAAACATCTGACTTTATATGTGTTTAAGTGTTCATTTCCACAAAAAAAATTAAGTGCGATTCACAAAGAAATCCCACGATTGCATTAGAATGATAGACGATACACATTATAAAACACACATATGTTCTCTGCCTGTGTAACCCAGACCAGCGGCGGGAAACAACCACATTTTCCTGAAGACACTCAATCTGAAACAGCAACATTATGAACTCTTCGCCTCATTTATCAAGCAGTGGAATAAAATCACTTTGCAGCAATTGCATGCCGAGTGCACATACAGAAACAATCCATTTGGATGACTAATGAACTTAAGTTCCAGAGCAAGTCAGCGTAGCTCTTTGTAGAATATCCAGTGCAGAGTCAGAGGGACTCCCTGTGGAGCTTCAAACCTCTGGCGGAGCTATGGAGAAAACTTTTTTTAAGAGTGGGTTCGTTTATCTCATGTATGCACTACTACTATACCAGGTGGTGGTAATGTGCCAAGATATGCATCAATGTGCAAGCAAAGGGAGGGAAGAAGAAGCCTGCAAGCTAGTAAACATCGCTGTAAACAA
Organism: Nannoperca australis; assembly: GCA_036023655.1. NCBI lineage: Eukaryota > Metazoa > Chordata > Actinopteri > Centrarchiformes > Percichthyidae > Nannoperca > Nannoperca australis. The sequence continues at coordinate 8,826 of JAVQJD010041397.1, forward strand.
CACTGGATTTCAAATAAATCAGCTCTGCAAATGTTTTATGAGGGAAATGCACTCAGCGCGTTTGTTGGACCTCTAGCATACACACAATGCGTTTAGGTGTAATCGTAACTTTTGTTTGTTTAGAGGAAAACTCCACAGAGACATTTTTGACAGACCCCGGATGAAAAAATAAATAGGCAGCTTTCTCAACACTAAGCTCACAAGAAATGCGTTTAAACTCCTGTCTATTGATCACAGAGCACCAGCCTTTGTCTCATTAGACCAGTTTTTCAATCCATCCACCTTGGGGTCAATCCTATCCACAGATGAATGGTTCACAGGAATGACTAAACCTCAATAGAAGCTTAAACTGCAACTTACAGAGATAAATACTGAAACATGTGTCGTTTCATTGCTGTAGTGTGGGTGTGTGTGTGTATATATATATATATATATATATATTATATATATAATGTTATAATGATACAGGGTTGTTGGTTCTTGCAGTGGAAGTCTGTTGCATGTATTAGACTTACCAGTTAAACTCTTTCCCAGCTTCATCCAGATTTATAAACTAACCTGCTCAGTTCTCAATTATAGGAAGAAGAAAAAAAGGAAGGGGGGTGGGGGTTAGGATTGATGAGATTCACTCATAACCAGACAACATTTGGAATCTGGTCTGTTAAAAAAAGGAAAAAAAAGGCACACCATGGGCCTAAGTTCATGTTGTTAGATTTGATTGTTGATGTGTTGAGTCTCACTCAAATCCACACTCTGCCTTCATAATTTTCCTTCTCTTTCTTGGGCCTCCAATCCTCTTTGCACCCTCTCATAGCAGCTTTTTTTCAATGGCTAAACCATGGGAACCCTGCGTGTCTATGGCATCCATTTAATTGGGCCTGCCTCTTCAGCTCTTCTGTCAGGCTCTCTTGGGGATGCCATAAACTACCCCAAGAGGCTCTTCTTCCTTTAAAGAGACTACTTTGTTCTTAGTGGGGCAGAGAATAAAATCCAGACAGATGACTGATGGTACCAGCCCAAAGACAAACCTTTTGAAAGTCACCTGTGTCTGTTTCTTTTTAGGGGGAAACACATGGTGATACAGAGTAAAAGTGAGGGATAGATGGAAAAGACTGAAGAAGTGAAGGCAAGAGTGAGGAAGGAAACAAAAAACAAAGTGAGGAAATAGGGAGAGAGGAAGCGGAGGCTGACTGCAGTGGTTAAGGCTGAATTGGGAATACACCTATTAGCAATTCCCCCCATCTTCAAAGGCCAGAGAGGAGCCATAAACCACACTAATTTGGAATCGGACTGGATAGCATGCACACACACCCATTCATCCTGTCTTTAGGGCCTGTTGGTCAGTGGTGCAAGGTTTATCTGTGAACCCACCAGAGGGCAAAATGGGAGCATCACTTGGGTGGGGCACATCTCCAATGTGTGTGTGTGCCAAAGCGACTACTATGTGACCATGTGCAGACTTCGAATGTGGGCTCTGCATAAGAAAATATGCACAGGCCTAGAGCACGAATGTGACACACACACACACACACACACACACACACACACACACACACACAGAGATGTTACGGAGCTGTATAGCCTTCAGAGATTGGTTCTCATACAACTGACAGATAAAAGCCTAAAGCCCAAGGGAGAGTAACTGCTGCTTCCTCCATTCTGGTGGTATACAGCTCAGCCTCCCTCCTTCCTACAGTGCTTTATCCCTCCCTTTGCTTCCCCCCCCCCAGCCAACTCTCCGCTCATTGCACTACAAAGGGCTGGAACCGGGGATGCAGCATCAGAGCTCCGGCCTCTGATCCCGTGCGTTGGTTTTTTTTTTCTTCTTTCCTAGACTCTTTGCCATGTCTTCATCCCAAATCTCGCCCTCCCATCTTGATTTCTTTTCTGAACACTACAAAGCGTATTTAGGAAACAGGCACCTGGGAGAGGAAGAGCGAGGTGGGCATAGAGAGCACAGTTTCTATATTTTTTCGCAATACAACACAAAAAGTCTGAAATTGTTTCACCTGCAGTTTACAGCTCATAGACCAGAACACTTGTCCATGGGGATAAACCAGGGGAACTGACCTAGAAAACTGCTTTAAAAAGGATTCGGTGTGATTCCTATCAGTTATAACTGTGCATAACAACCTCAACTCAGTTGAAACCAGATAATACATGCAATTGTGATTCTGGTGCATCTTTTAAAGTAGCTTAAACACAACAATTCTACTGACTTTATTTCTCTTGTACAGTCACGCCAGATTGAAGTCGCAGAAATTAGGTAGATTTTAATCAGTGCAACATAAAGATGTGACTATTGTACGGTTACAGTTTTTGAAAAAGGAGTCTGATCGTACTTTACAAATTCCTAAAGAATTGATCCATTCAACTGTTACGTCCTAGTGAGACTCGAACAGAATTTTAAAGCTGCACTAATCGATATTTTTATATGAATAATGGTCAAATTATTTTGTGTAATATGAAACATGTTGCAGACGATTATCACCCAACTCTGCAGTTGCCCTCAGCTCTACAGAGCGTTTCAGCATCTTTAAGTTCAATGTTTTGGTTTTTCAGCCTGCGACATTTGTGTTTTGGTGGAGCATTGTTTCAAAAGGTAGCAGACTATTTTCAGCAAAATAAGGTCTGACAAACACGCTGTATGCTCACTGCCCAGCATCAGAGGGCAGAGTTACAAAGTTAGTGACTAGCCCGTTTCCAAAGTAAAGCATATAGTGTCAATTTTGTGTTTGCAGCTTGTTGTGGTGCTACCAAGTGACTAAATCAATAAAGCTATGAGTGATGTTGTTTTATATGGGTCTATAAATAATGGGAAAACAACATTTTAATAAGGTTCGGGGTTAAAATGCAGTGAACACATTCCTTAAAGTGTAAGCCAATTAAATGACACGTGGTGGCATCCCCTGGTCCCAAGAGGCGAGAGCCTATTCAGTACCCTGCTTTTCAGCAGTGAGGCATTTTACACAAAGCAGGTTCGTTAGCTTGGGTACGGTTCTTGGCATGTTCTTTGTCAGAAAAACATTTTGGACATATCTTCATTGTTAACGGGTTAGGTTAGATTTGAGGAAAAACAAAGAAATCAATAACTTGTCTTTCCATGCATTCGAACAATATCACCAAAATGTGATTGCTTGCTTAAAGCGCAACGCAAGATTTCCAAAGCACGCTTTAGTGACTACAGAATTCATCTTCTCATGAAGTTGTGACCGTGGTACCATAAAAAAAAGAAGAAAAAACATGTCAAATGTGGATCTCTAAATGTCACTATAACGGCCATAGAGAAACCAAACCCTTGCTAATTAAGTGCGTCTCCATTTCAACCCAGTGGAGCAGGGTTGCTAATTAAATGACTAGCCTTCATTGTCTGCCAACTGCTTGCTGCTGCATTTAGAGGGTGCTGGGGGTCAATTTCATTTGCTTGAATCTAACTAACGGACAACCTGAGGCAATGGCTCCAAAGCCCCGGCCCACACACTGTGTTAGTGTTTAGAGTGCATGTGTGTGTGTGCAGCCTGCTAGTCAAAGACTTGGAAACACAATGGGTGGCTCTGATTTACTGTACTCCATTTTCATTATTCTATACGTGTGTATGTGTGCTTGTGGACCCTAATGTGTGCTTGGAAAAGTGGTAATAAAAAAGGAGGGTTGCTGCCACATGCGGAAATTATTTCTAGCTTTTACATCTTTAAATATGCATAACTTGTCGTCATAGTAATGCAGCCTAAACTGTAATGGATAAAACATGTTCTTTTTGAGGTAAAGTCTAAATCCCTGCTGATTTGAAGCCGATTTCGTTGTAAAATGATTGGAAATGCTGATGTACAAAACTGCCTGAATGTATTGAAAAACTTACAAAGATATAACTAAGCACGTTGCTATTCAGTGGGCCCTGATCCAAGCACTTAGGGTGTGGTGGTGGTTCCAGCCTGCTGTCATGGAATCCAGCTTTGGGACATAAAGTGAAGACTGGGAACCTTTTCAACATCTGACAAGTCCAAGACCTTGGACAAATGTCTCACGCTGACCACATATGATGGCTTTTTAATGTGGAGCAACTTGTGAAAAAGGCAAAACACAACACTTGCTCTCTAACATTTTCCACCAGAATACTTAATTCTTTTTCTCATCACCCAGGATGGTCCGACGCCTTCTTGATGAGGCATGCCATTTAAAGATAAGCAGAAACTCATACATTCACCCCTTAACAGTATTAACTTACTTAAAGGCAATAATATATTGATCAGTATCTTTAGCAATACACTGTCCAAAACCTAAAAATACACAGTTTACCACCTTTTGAGACCAAGAAAAGCAGCAATTTCTCACATTTTAAGACCTGGAACCATCAAATGTTTGGCATTTTTGATTCATTTTGATCAATTACCTAAATAGTTAGTTCGAATAAGTAATTGATTCATTGGCTAATCATTGCAACCATATTTTGTTTTGGCTTGGTTCAACCTATTTCACTGCTAAAACTGACTACTTTTTTTAATTTTTAATTTTTGTTTGTCAGGTTTATTGAGCTAACAAGCCTGAAAACCCAAAAGTGGACTGTGCTCTCAAAAAAGGTTCAACTAAACAGATCAGGAGAAGAGTCGTAGCACTATCATGTTACCAACTGTAATCAACTCCCTAAAGTGGGACAAAGAAAGAAGTGTTCTAACTCAAATCTGCAGACGCTACAGATATTATTCATGCAAAATCTACTTGTGTGCAAAGACCTTTATCTGCCTTTCCCTCATTCAACCAGACTCTCGTCCAGTCCAGTGCAGGAGGGTGAAGCCTGTCAGCTATCGGGCGCTGTGGTTCTGAAATAACAAGACCTCCTTTTGTCCAAACAGCATCAGGGCCAAAAAAGAGAGAGAGAGAGAGAGAGAGAGAGAGAGAGAGAGAGAGAGAGAGAGAGAGA
>JAVQJD010041399.1:0-13186 GCA_036023655.1 Nannoperca australis
CGGTAAATGCTGGTATTGAAATGCAGAACTACTTGGGCAGACGAGAATGAAACCCAACGGGGATCATTTCCAGTGATTTTAATTACAGTACTTTGAAGGATATCAGTTATATCAATGCAGAAGATGACTTACGAAATATCACACACATGCTAACCCTTCACAGCCCTGCAAAGACCTCAGAGACTGTTCGCTGGTCCAAGGTCTAAACTAAAACCTAAAGGTGAACGTGCCTTTGCAGTCGTTTCCGTCTCTACTTTGGATTAGTGTTCGTCAAAGCCACATGGCGGTTAAGTCACTGCAAAATATTCTAAATAAACATCTTAAGACTCAGACTTTCATTGTTGTGCATGCTGTGGAAATGACAGTGCTCCCCTCCTAATCAACTAAAGCTGATTACCCAAACAGAAACAACACAAAACTGCATTTCATATTAAAACTGTTAAAAACCTTTCAGAGACCAATTCAAACAACATCATAAAAACAAACTGGGATTATTATTTCAATACTATTGATGTTTTAAACATAGGAATCTAATATTTACTTAATTATTTATTAACCCCTGCAATTACTTGGGGAATTCCCTGAAAATACCTTCAAATACCACTCAATAACTCCTAAACCTTACAAATCTCTTCTGGTGTTTAATATTACATTATTATCAATATTATTATATTTCAATAGCATTTTTAGTTTCCTCTCATTGCATATTCTTGGGGACAAAGATGATCACAGATTCTGTTTCAGAACTGCTTTGCTCTTTCATTGTTTCCCCCCTCCCATATTACATGCTGCTGTCTTCAAAATTCCTCTGTCCGGCTCATGATAAAGGTAACGTCCAGTAATCAGAGTCAAAGGGCAGATAAAGTCTTAACACAGGTCAGCCCGATAATCACTCAATTTATTATCAGTCAGTTCGGAGTCCCCCTGTGTTTCCCTAAATCACATCACAATAGATTTCACCCACAGAAGTCGAGTCAAAGAAACAAACGTGAATCTCTTCTTCCAGAACGTAAACATTTGATGGTAATCTTTTGAAAAGAAACACTTTTAATCCTTGTGTCAAGCTACAGAAAATGGTGGTGAAGGATTAGATTGTGCAAGTCTTGGATAAAGAAAATATCTTTGACGTCTGGATCACTGTATGGTCATTTTAGGTAGCGATTAATGCTGTTTTGTGTGCTTTAATACCATATTTTACCTACTAAATGAGGTCTGATGCACACTTAGCTGCATGGTTAAAGACAGTAGAGTAACTTTTTGTCATCATATAATTTATGGATTGAGTTCAACTGTCCATCAGGTTTGTGACAAATGGTTTTGGGTTAAAAAACACATTACACATTTATGTCGCATGATATTTTATGCTAATATGCCTTTCCAACAGAAACAAACCATGACCAGCAGCCCCCTGGTGGTAGTTACTATCAAGACACCATGGTTTCTACTCTGATTTCTCCCAAATGGCAGAACAAATAGTAAAAGTGTGTAAAAACAGGCTTTGATGCATGTGGCAAATCCACCAAACTTGATAATAATCTAGATGATCTCTTATACAACTTGCGAAAACAGATGGTATCTGCTTTGGTTTATTTATGGTTGACTTTAAATTGGAAAATACAAGTGATTTTGACACATCATAAGTCACAACCCTCAAGACACAAAAGCTCCACCTACTTAGAAGCAGTAAAGCATCTGAATCAGTGTGCAGCATCTCGGAGCCCAATGGTCACAAGGTTTACTGCGAAGAACAGTTTAAAACAGATAAGTATTCTCAGTCCACTGTAAGTGGTTTAAACCAGAGGTGGGACCAAAGTCATTGTTTTGCCAGTCACAAGTCTTTGCACTCAAGTCCGAAGTCAGAGTCAAGTCCCAAGTCCTAAACTTTGAGTTTTGATTCCTGAACAAGTCATAACGTGCTCTTCACCAAATGTAATGTCATTTTAACAAGAGAGTAATAATATATAACATTTAAGCTAGTCATGAATACTTTGAAATTTGTATGTATTTGTTAAAAGCTTACAGTTTACATTGCTCTGTTAAATCTATATCTGAGTAAGTAATATACGGGGAGTTTATTTCCAACATGCATTGTATCCACTATGAGAAATACCTCATGTTAAACCTATCAAACACTGAGTGGTAAAATTAAGTCTGAAAATGCACTATTTTGTTAATATAAACAAGCTGCTATACTTTTTTATAATTTTAGTCTGTAGATTATTTTGTCATAGATATAATTCAAATGTCTTTTTTAAGAACGTGTTTTGTGATTTATCTAGAAGAGTAACTAGGATATTCTGTTTTTGAAAGAGATGTTTCTGTTGAAATTTTTCAAGGCTGTGATGGTCACAAACAAAATGTTTTTCCCTCTCCATTGTGTTTGGCTGGTGGCGCCTGTAAACACAAACCCCTGTCTGCATGGCCAAATAGAGAAATGTATGCAGACATATTTTATGGTTACTATAGTAACCCTGTGGTGACTGTAGTTACTGTAGATACCCATGCTCACCCTGTCATATCACAGCCATGTAGCAAACAGCTGTGAGGAGCAGGTTGGTGGACACGGTTTGTCAAACACATGTTGACCCATCAACAGTGGTGGCTAATAAAATATATACATTAGTGGTTCTCATGTTGGCGCGTCTCTTCAGTGGATAACGTATCATCGGCTCAGATTTGGAGGGGAAGCTGCTGGATTGATGTGCAGCACACAACAGGAAGAGGGTGCTGTTTTTTTCTCTCCTCAAAGTCAGTGGAGCTTAAAACTTGAGAAATAAGTTCTTTCTGGGCAATGTTTTAATTGTGACCTGCCAAGGGACTGCAGATTAAAATGAGCTTTAAGCTAACTCCGGTGCAATACACCAAATGGTGACATTTGTGTTTAATATTGTTTATGGTCCTTTACAAATAAAACCCCCCAATTGATCTGCAATGTGAATGTATCTGAATATAATTTGATAGTTGATTACTGATTGATATTTATAACTCAGCAGCGTTTCTAACATAACCAGAGTTCAAATCCAACTTAAAGAAGGTACAGTTACAGACAGCCCAGAGGACACGAGGTAATCACACCATCATAGCATTGCCTTCTCCTCTCTTCTGCTCTATTTTGCCTCTTTATTAACAATATAGCGCCCATTACAGGCGAGCCAATCTTCTCTGAGAAACACAATCAAGCTGTTTTCACCACATACACTGTCATTTGAAAATTAAATGTCTTGATGGACTCCAGTCCCACTTGAGAGTCTGTTAGAAATCTTATCATAATGATGTGTGACCTCATTTTTTCCTCCAAAAATTATATTAAAGAGATAAAGAGAAACAAGAACACCAAGCTGAATGTATAATAGTCCCCACTGAGAGCTCTGTAAGCTTGGGAAATATTAGCAAATTGATCCACGTGTGCTTCTATTTTTATTTGTTAATTAGTTCTCAAATCATTGCATGAAGTTAGCTACATATTTGACTTTGCACATGCCTTAAATTACACCAGATAGCTAGATGGATGTATATACAGCATGTGTATGAATGTGATGGTCTAGTTTTCATAATTAAGTATTACATAAGGTATTTTTATATGAAGAGATATATTCTCAAAGTAAAAGAAGCCAATAATTGCTGATATGAGTCTATGAGAAATGCCCTACTTATATATATGAATGTTTTTTTTCGATCGGGCATAACATTTTTTCACTAAATCTGACTTGACTTGAAGGCAGGTATTGTTGAACCTTCAGTAAGTGTTGAGGCGTAAATTTAATAATACATCTGTGACAGGATGTTAAACTACTGAAAAACTGTAAAGTGTAGCAGTGGGCTGCTCTCTAAAACGTTTTCTAACACTATGAGTTTTCCTCTCTAGTAAAACACAGTTTTACCCTGAAATGAAAGCCTTCCTGTTTGTGTGTACATTTCTATACCGACGAGGCTTGCAATAAAATAGTTCAGTCCCGTATTGTTAGTATATTTTTGGTAACAGTAGGCTATTTCGTTGATTGGTGATACAACTTTAATTATCATCAAAAACTGCTTCATTGCAGAAGCAAATAACTGAAATGCAAAAGAGGCATAAGAAAATATCAGTTACAAAAAAAAGCAGAGGTGGAATTTATAACATTCATATTAGGAGGACAAGTTCCAGTGCTCTCGTATTGTGTATGCTCACGCAATGACATGGCTTACTGGGATATTTCATGGCATGGAGCCATTGTGGGCCAAATGTTATTACTTACACCGGCTTTTCCTGCTTTGACATGTCAAAATGTCTGCCGTGAAGAATGGGTGTTGCAGATAGACGAATTAATTGGGTGTTGCCGGTAATGTCGCTGTTTCTGTATGTATTGTAATTCTTCAGCTCTGTTATCTCCATCTGTAACATTTAAATAACATCTGGAAGTTGTTTGATTCCTTATGCGTGGATACTGCTGTGCTTGATAACATGAGCACAGTTCCACACAGGTTGTATTGTGCAGAACATTCAGACTCCAGTCTCCAGGCTCATGTTCTCAAATTAAGGTGTATTGTGCTCTGAAAGGTGTTATTTAATTGCACTATCTTATGTGTCACCTGTGTCACTTGGATTTGCATTTCATGATTTAAATGTCATTATTTTATCCCTGTCACTTCACTTGTGTGGTGTTTTATTAACTCGGCCAGATGGTGGAGGTCATGTGATCATCTCGGTGCAGCTTTCAGCAACAGAAAAGTGTAATGGCCGGCTCTGCAGGAAATTTGTTGTGCACATTAATGCAAATAGGAGGACAGCTTTTAATATTCAATGCTAGGATCCTCATTCGGACCTTTGTTCAAGGCCACTGCTCAAGAATTACATTTTAAAATATAATCAGATACTCATTCTCATGGGGAAATTTGGTAATAGATGTATTCTTTTTTTTATTTAGCCATGCTTGGTGTTCAAACGACCTGTAGGTGGAATGAGTTGCAAAAACAATGAAGGTAAAATCTCTTATTCCATTTGACTTCAAAACATTACACTCAGGGGCTCTGAATGCCACTTGTTTTCTAAAATGTATGTATTGCATTTGCTTGTGCTTTTATACTGTATATGTTTTTTTTCTTGTATGCAGATCTTTCTTGATAGAGAGCTTGTTTTCAATCGGATTAAGATAACATAACATCTGCTGACCTATAGGCAGAATGAACCGACTTACAGGACACTCTGGGACATTACGTGCAATATCATGAACATAATCACTGAACATTAATTAATCATATACACATACCTGTACTTAAGATTAGATATTGTACTTGTATATCTATATGCCCCTTCTGACAAATATTATCCATTACCATTAACGTGTTTACATGTCTGGCATTGTGTACATTTGGACTGGCACCTTTTTGATAATATTTCTTTTTACTTTTAACACTCTTCTTACTGTGTACTGCAACTTCTGCGCAACAATTTCCCTCAGGATGATAGCTTTTTCTTATCTATCGTATCTTATCTTAATGCTTCCAACAGGAAGAAAACGATTCATTTTGGTAACACTTTGCTTCCCCCCCATCACGAGTCTAATAATCAGGCCCCGCTTTTGATATGCTTCTATTCTGCCATCAACTCATCTCAAGACCAAATGCTTGCCGTAGTTTCCTTGTTGTTTAAATGTTTTATTAGCTATAATGTGTTGTTGTTAAGGCTGTTTCTTCACCAGGCGTTCCTCGTAAAAGCCACTTGCTGATATGAATGCTTAAAAGTGCGAAATAAAAAGACCTCCGGGTTTAAAGCATTTAGCTACCCCTCTGGGATGGATAAAAGCAGTGGAGGGAGTGAGTGAGTGCGGACTGGTTGGGTGTAATGTTCCTTTAAAGGCCGCTGCCCCCTGCAGCGTCGTCATTGCGCAGAACAGTTTGAACCAAAAAGCGGAGTGACCTTCCTCCGCTCTCAGTCTGAGAGGGGCAGCACTGAAGCAATAAGCCGGTCACAGCTCCTACAGTCCCCCCTGCTTTAGCCTCAGAAATGAACAACACCTTAGTCGGAGATGAAGTCGGGTAAGATCCATTTAACAAAGCCTTCCGCTGCGGACGCATTAACTGTGAGCCGCATTGTAACTTATAGTTAGCGGGCTCGCTTGTCAAGCTGTCATTTGACAGCTAACGTTAGCTAGCAAGCTAAGCTAGCTTTAGTAACTCAGCGAGCTCGCTAGCCCGAGGAAAGACGCCCGAAAAGTAAAAGTATTCATCAAAGTAGCTCAGTTGTTACTGTTATTACTTACGGCGAAATAGACAATGTTTGCCTGGAGTGCTGTCGCTTAGCTTGTCAGGGAATGTGTGAAAATGTAGTTACTTCAGTGCTGTTTTCAGTTAGCTCGAAGCAACTGAGCTAGCTTAGCTAACGCTTGCCAGCGAAGCGAAAGTCTCTTCTTCTTGACTTCGCCAATGCGAGGACGTTTAGCGGGCACTGCTGGAGGATGGAGCATCCTCGTCTAAAATAACCTTCTAGTTTTCTCACAGCCGCTACACAACATTGCATATTTTAAGCAAATAGCAATCAACTCTTTGGCTAGTTTGATAGTAGTGCCGCTTAAACTGCCGTTAAACTTCCAGTTTTGCAACCAGCAACCGAGTTCACTGGTCCGCTTGCAGGGAGCCGAGCAGCTGCTCTCCCCTCCTTCGCTCCGCACTGACGGGAACATACTCGGGGTTTCGGCGGTGAAGGCTGGTGCCGGTTGTAGTCAGTGGCTGCTGCAGCTTCTGGACTCAGTTGTCAGCTGAGTGTTGTGTTAGCTTGCTAAGCGCCATGGCTCTGTCCCGGGGTAACTTACGTGGCAGGAGGTCCATTAAAAGACAGTTATTGTCGAGGCAATTTTATTCAGTATTAGAAGACCGAAGTGACGTCCATAGCCCGGTCTGGACCTGGAGTCACGTCAAACACGGGCATTTTAACGGTACACAAGCTCAGGTCTCAAGCTGCAGCAGCTTTAGTGGCAGCGTTGCCTCATGTTGTGTAATATATGTGTACTTGGCGGTTTAGTCAGCTGTAGCATTGTTACGGCTCTGAAACTGTGCTTTCAATCTTCTCCACTCAGACGCCTGTGTATTTAGTTTGTTTAGGCCTTTGGACAGGCAGAATTCTCCCATGGCTGCTATCGCACCTTTTGTATGCGACTTTGTCATGATTCTTGTAAAACAGTTTATCATTTACTTTGAGTCAAAGTGATGATCAATGACTGACTTAATGGTAATTTATCTACTCTTTTCAGGAAACTTTTTGTGGGTGGATTGGACTGGAGCACCACACAAGGTAAGTCACACTGTTGAACCTGTGAAGGCTCAATCACTTCGTGCACAACATGCTTTTAATTAACAGGAAGTTGTCCAGGTGACACTGGTGTAGCTGCATGTGTTTGTTGTCAGACTGAAGGATCTGGCTGGTAGCTGTTTGGGACTGGGATTGTGAATCAAAGTTGAGGAAACTCTGTGGATATTATCAGGGCATGTTTAGCTTTGAAATACAGCTGGGCAACGTTATTAAAATATGCTATTTTTACCTGTGCCTTGATATTGATGATATTTTGCCTATGCCAATTGGTGCTTTCATACAATTATTGAAATAGCATGGCTGTGATGGTGTGGCAGATAGAGATAGTCTTATTTATTCTTTGATCACATGTGTAAAGACACATTTAGACACATTTCAGAAGCTTGGTAGAGCTTTGTGGGACAACACATTCAAGAAGGTAAAGTATCGAAAGCATCATATTGGTATTGGTACGAAAACTTTAGGCATCCTATTGGCACCAGTAAAATTCTGATTAGTATGTACCACTAATGTCACACTGGTACAATAACTATTGTTAGTGCATGATGATGTATCAATGATATTGATGTACTGATGAGACATGGAGTGGACAATATAAAATCACTGATACATATGTATTTTTAGAATATTAAATCATGGTATTGATGATATATCAAAATCATATGATATCAAGTAGACAAAATATTAGAAACGTGTTACAGTGCAGTAATATACTCAAATCTATTTTTAGAGTCTGTAGTTCCAGACAGTGTCGTCTGTAGAGTCTACTTGTGGCCACTGTTCCTCTACTGTCATTGTGATTTTTGATACCCCCCCCTCACATTGCGTAATTACTGATGATCCATTGCAAACCGCAAACACTGCTGGTAGAATCTACATTATACGGTCTGCTACTTCGGGTGTGCGTATACGTTGTGCTTTCATTCAGACTTGCCCAGAGAGATGGTCCAGTTTGTTTAAAGCCCTCTCCTGGCTCATGCTCAGTCGGCCATTGTGTAACTTTGCACAAGGGCTTGCCTCTGTTAACAGCACTGTTAACTTTAAGATCTGAGCCGCAGCGCTGTGTAACTCTGAGCTTGTTTCCCTGGCGATGCCCCAGGGCTTCCCAGCAATGAGAAAAGCAATTACGATAACCCTCTCCAAAGTGAGTCCTCATTTGTTCAAACTTGCACGCCTTGCTTCTGTGGGCGTGTGCAGGCGTTACAGTAGTTGGATGTACATTTGGTTCTATGTAGCATGACAGCGGGTCAGAGCTTTGTTTGCTCTTAAGGAGTGTCTAGGTGACTCGAATGTGACTGAGTGTGATTTTATGTCTTTATTTAAAAAGAAAAACATTAATATACAATTCCCAATATTTTGCCACAAGATAAAATCAAGGTCACTGAAAGACTCGTAATGTTCCCTATGTCATTTTATGTAGTGGTGCTTGTTTTTGTTTTTTTATTCCACACCTGTTTTAGTCCCAGTTACAGTTCTAGTGCAGGTTGAAATGCTGAAGATATTTTCTTAGCATCATTTATCATAATGAAAGCATGAGTTCTATAAATCACGAGTACACTTCTTTGTGTTCAGGAGGCAAACTGAGTTTGAGATTATAATTTCACATTTTGCAGTATTGCTGTATGGTTTTGTGCTTATTCTTATGAAGCACTATTGTTATGTCATGTCTTTTTTTCATTTTTTCCCCCCAGAGACACTGAGAAACTACTTCTCACAGTATGGGGAAGTAGTAGATTGTGTCATCATGAAGGACAAAACTACAAATCAGTCACGAGGCTTCGGCTTTGTCAAATTCAAAGACCCCAATTGTGTACGGACAGTGCTGGAGACAAAGCCACATAATCTTGATGGGAGAAATGTGAGTATTTTAAATCAAAGGAGCAGAAAAGCTAATCAACACAAGTAATCTGCCTGCGCTTTGTGTGAGCAATGTGGAAAACCTCATGCTGTATTTCATCATCATCCAAAAGTAGATAGAAGTTATTCAAGGAGAAGTACAGTTTTTGCTTTGGGCTGTACCTGCCTATAGACATTACTGCTGAAAATTTTGACATTTGTTTGCCCAACAAGACTTACTTGTTCAAAGTCAAATTAGCAAAATTGGCAGTTAAACCTGGATTTTACTGAGATGACGAACAAGAAGCACGTTTTCCCGTCTCACTGCTTTCATACAGTCAGCTCCCCATGAATGAGATATTACCTCTTTTGTTCTGTTCACACAGGCCGAGAAGGGCACCTATTCAAATTAACGTGTTTCAGTATATATGTTGCACCGCTGTGTGAGATGAACCAATGTACTGTAATGGATTCAGTGAAGAACATTTGAAGGTGCCTTTTTTTTATTTGGGGCTAATGTCAAACGCTTTCTCCCTCTCTGCTGTCAGATTGACCCGAAGCCATGCACTCCCAGAGGAATGCAACCTGAAAAGTCTCGAACCAAGGAGGGCTGGGTAAGAGGAGTCTGATTTCTACTGGGGAGGCTAGGTTAGATGTTTCTGCTGGAATAAGACTCAGTCTGTCCATTCCCTCCTCCTGAGGTGGGACTAGTTTCTTTTCCTGGGCCACGAGAAGACCTTGAGCTTCATTTATAAAAACACTCTGACCTAAATCTCATTTTCTGATGATTTCTTTTTTCTTTTTCGTCAGAGTACCATTTTCTTTTTTAAATGATCACAGTGCAGCCTTCATACCTTTTTGAGAGTACTAGACATTAGCATGTGGTTTCGATAAATCACAGAAGCATAAACAAATTTATGACTTGCATTGACCTATATTTGTGAACAACACTGGCCTGGGATTGACAAATAATAAGGTCACATTTTCCCAGATGTAACAAACATGATTTATTAGGAGGTCAAATGGCTCTATCACAATGCATTTCACGTAAGTAGCTTTAGAGACGACTAGGTTGGTGTTTTGCAAAACATTGCAGTTTTTTGAATTCAGAAATCTCTGCACCAACTTGGGTTATTTGTGGGTCGATCAACAATGCTATTAACCCAGTGCTGATCTGTTATAGTAATTTATCTCCCTTTAAGCAGCAAAGATTTTAGTCATTGCACCTTTGCTGTCAATAAAACATTTTTATAAGTCACATATTTGGCTGCAAGCATAGATTGTAAGTCAGAGGCTTTTATAAATGAGGTTCTTTGCCTGCTACCAGAACTCCTTTCACTGACTTCAAGTCATGTAGCTGCTACTGAATGTTTAACTAACAAAGCAGAAGACGTAATTGTTAAAACTCATTATTCTCGTCAGCAGCCTCTAGCCCTTACAGCATGAGTGCAGTGCACAGCAATGGTGAAATGCTTAGTGGTTGAGAGTAAGTGGAGGGAGCCGTGCTCTCTGATCTGTGGAGACTAGTGTTTGCATTGACATGACATGTTAAGAATTATACCCCAGGGCAAGAGGAGAACCTAATTTCTTCTGCACTGTCTGAATAGATGATGGCTAACTGGCCCCTTCCCAGAGTGATCCTTTAACAGTCATTGAAATCCATACACTCCTTGTTTTCTTTCAGAAGGGCAGCAAAGCCGATAGCAATAAATCAAAGAAGATATTTGTAGGTGGAATCCCCCATAACTGCGGCGAGCCTGAACTCAGGGACTATTTCAATAGATTCGGAGTGGTGAGTATTGCCATGTGCATAAAGCAAGTCAGTTCATATCGTCATTAAGACTGCTTGAATGGATGTGACATTGAACTTGTAAAAAATGTTTATTTATTGGGGATGTGTTACGACAGTTAATTCAATTTGTCCAAATTGAGGCAGAATATTTAATTGGACTAAGAAACGACCCCTGTCTGGTTTTCTAAATGGAGCCACTGTTTCCCTTTGTTCCATTCAAGGTCACAGAGGTGGTAATGATCTATGATGCGGAGAAACAGAGGCCCCGAGGTAAAAGCTGATCCCGTTTTTTCTCTCCCCTCTTCATACCGTACCATCTTAAATCTCATGACAAACTATTCTGGCCCAAAGAGGAAAAAAAAAATAAAGCTCATTCAGCCCCAGATATTCAATTTAAACACTGTCACCCACAACATGGACGAGACACAATAAAACACAAAAGCACGTTAAATAAAACCTCGTACCAAGTCACCACAGCGTACATCAAATGGAAAATATAACTTGACATTTCTAGAAGTGGAATTAAAATTTTTGTGTAATGTGAAATACGCTGCTGTCCTGTGAAAAATATGAAATTCTTAAACGGGCAGTAAGGCGGCACCTCCACTTTATGTGATGGTTGTACATTTGTGCAATGTTACACGTAATTTGTCAGCGTAATACAACAGTAGGTGGCACCTTGTTAAAAAACACATCTCAGCCTTTGTCACATGCTCAAATCTCAAACTATCAGAAATTGCAGGCTTGGATTCGGACTGATGCAGTGTCCTTCATGACCTTGTGTGACAACATGAGTCTGCTCCACGGACACATTTCTACTCCGTTAAATATATTGCTTTATATTGTATACTGTGTTCTTCAGGCACTCTCAGGCAGAGCAAGGACAGACGTTATCTTAAAAGCTTTTAGTCCAGATTATTGGTTGAAACACTGACTGGTTTCGACCTCACAGGGTCTGCATCAGGGCGGAAATAGTAAACATTTAGAATTTCTATGTTCAAGTCAACCAGAATTTGCAGAGTTTCACAGTTTTATTATTATTTTTTATTATCTGTTCTTTGAAACAATAGTCAGGTGCCAATAATAATTAAAGAGATTTAATTGGCTTTTCATATTTGCTGTTTAGAGATCTTTTTCTAACTGGTTTCCAGTGTAAGAGATAGTGGACAATATTCAGTCCTCACTCAACACAAAAATGTTTTCAAGTGTTTATTTGAAGTGATATGAGGCTCCAGCAGTCTTTTTAGACCGTAACTAACTCATCTCTTTGGAAACGATCTTGTAACGGCCAGTACAGTTTCAGTGTTCATATATGGGCACTTGACTGTTGTTTCAAGGCTGATTTTGAAAAAATGTGAACCTAACCTTTAAAGACAAACCCTAAAACAAATGGTGGTTAGCTGGTGAGGAGCTGAATGTTTTTGTCTCCTTTCTGCGGTTTGTTTTATTCCCACTAGTGTGGGACTATTGTGGGGAATAGTTTGTCCCCACAATAGTCTCAATAAAGCAGGATGCAAAACAGCAAAAATATGCATCATATTTTAAGGAATGCGCTCCCCGATGTTTTTTCTTTGACTGGAAAATACCTCCACTAAACCCTAAACCTAAATCCAAGACGTTCATGCATCTAATTGTAAGGTTGTTAAAAGGTGTTGTGCAAGGCAAAGGAAACCAGTAACTGAGGGAGAGATGGCAGGTTGCAGGAAAGTAGGTGCTCCAAAAATATAAGTACTTTATCACAACATGCAACTGGCATATTGAGCACAGTTTGAGTATGTGAGGGGGGATTTGTCCTTGAAAGGTGTTGGTTTCAGCTCAAACGCTGAAGGTGAATATTATTGTTACCTTTAGAACAATGGAATTATTTTTTTGTTATTTCCAAAGTCGCTCTTAACCTATTTCCTGACCGTAGAAATGACAGACCTTAAAATCTCAGAAGACTTTGCCCATTTATGATGCATCATAAATGTATGATGAGTTTATGACATGTACCGACACTTTTAGCATGGGCGGCCTCACTGGGAATCAGACCCCCCGCCACCGGCAGTGTTGGTGTCAGACTCTGCCCGCTGAGTTACAGTCACAGCTGTTTCATCTGCATGTGTCCTACATAGCAACGATGCAGCGGCCACTGACCCACAACAAGCACTGCTAGGGGGGGGGGGGGGGGGGGGGGGGGGGGGGGGGGGCGGGGGGGGGGGGGGGGGGGGGGGGGGGGGGGGGGGGGGGGGGGGGGGGGGGGGGGGGGGGGGGGGGGGGGGGGGGGGGGGGGG
>JAVQJD010041403.1:0-33785 GCA_036023655.1 Nannoperca australis
GGCCTGGGTGTTAGAGAGGCCAGCCTGGGTGTTAGCTAGGCAGGCCTGGGTGTTAGCTAGGCCGGCCTGGGTGTTAGAGAGGCTGGCCTGGGTGTTAGCTAGGCCGGCCTGGGTGTTAGAGAGGCCAGATTGGCTAGGCAGATTGCGTCATCAATCGGTTTCACCTGCCCCCTAATCAGCGGCCATTTCTTTTCTGCCATGCCACCGTCGAGTGTACACGGATGTCCTCTTTGTTCCAAGTCGCTTCGCACCCTGGCAAAGCATCTTAGAGGCGGGCATAAAATGGAAAATGCTGTGGAGAGGAATCTGCTTTTGAATTTGGTTTCCAGGCGAACAAATATTCGATTTGAAACCTGTCCACTGAGTGGCTGCACTTACAAAAGCACTCGGTTGGACCGCCATCTGAAGGTGACTCACACGGAGCTCAGCGCCGCCGGCCTGGAGGAAGCCTTTGATAAGGCCCGGAAGAACCGGACTATTTCTCTGCTAGCTGACCTTCGAGCTACAAATCCCTCTGTCCCACTGGTGAGTGAGTTTGACTTAAGGGGACCAGAGTCCTTTGAGCTTCGGCCGGTTGACGTACCGAACCCCGGTGCGACGGAGGCTGAGCTGCCCCCTGACGGAGGCCCTTCGTCGCCCGTTCAGATCGGGGCGGACGACGCTTTGCATGTTGGCCGTGGCAGGTCCTCTGTTATGCGTAAGATTAAGTTCCCGAAGTCTATGGAGCTGTACCTGGATGGATTTCAGCGGTACCACGAAGGGACCAGCGCCGGCTTCAAGCACAGAGAAAACGCTTTGTCTAAGATGAGCCGAATTCGCGCCTTTCTTCACTACATGGCTGCGGGCAGGAGTGAGTTGTATTCTTGGAGATTTTTGAATGAAACAGAACGCATCAGCGAGTAAGTATTGTGTGTTTTTTTTCAAATTATTATATTTTTCTGCATTCCACCTGACATACTAAACCTCTCTTGTCTGTGTGCAGATGGCCAGACCTCTTGACATCCTCCGGGCTAACGGTAACGACAGCAAATTGTTATCTGCGCAATGTGTCCCAGTTTCTCAAGTACATGAAGGAAACCCCGCCGGCCCTGAGCAGGCTTAACCAGGCCAGCTTCACTGGGATTGTGCGAGCAGTAGACATGGTTCTCCGCGGCCTAAAAAAGCCCCTTCTCGGGCATCAGCTGAAAACCAAAGCTTCAAAAATGGCTGGCGCTGTTTCCCGGGAGACACTCGCTGAATGCCGGGTGCGATGCAGAGCAGCAATCCCTGTGCTTCTGGGTAAGAACTGAGTCTTAAGTTATTGTCTGTTGTTTGGGAGTTTTTGTGGTTTTTCCTCTAATTCTTTGTGCTCCTCTCCTCAGATGGGCTGACGGTTAAAATGTGCCTGAGAAAAAGGTACATTTTCTATGGACACTTTGCGGCTTTAATAGCCTCCCTTTATGGTCATCGCACAGGTGTGATAGCAAATATGACTGTTGAAGAGGTCACTGAAGCAAAGAGTCAAGGGTCGGAAGATGGAGGCTATGTCATTTCTGTAAACGATCACAAAACCAGCAAGGATTTTGGTCCAGCTCAAGTCTACCTGTTGGGGGACGAATTTAAATGGCTCTGTGCCTGGATGGACCTGAGAGAGCAGACTGACCCGCAGAATTCCTATGTATTTTGTTCCACTGGAAAACGCCCCATGGGCGGGCTGGTGCGTTACCTCCAGGCGGCTTGGAGAGCGATGGACCTCCCTGGCTGTCCCACCTTCACTGATATCAGAACAGCGGTGGCCACACACGTGAGTTTCCCCCCGTCACTGCTTTAATGCATAGTTTCTTTTATGTACTCTCTGCAATGATATTTGTGTCTTGTTCTCCAGGTCAAAGCTGTTTACTCCCCGGGGTTGAGAGCGAGATTGGCCCAGTACATGTGTCACGATACTTCCACAGCAGACCGGTTCTATGCACTCAGCCTGGATGCTGATCATTGCCGGAAGATGCGTGGCTACTTTGAACACTGCCCTGTTAGCAGTGAATAAACTCAAATAAAAAAAAACAAAAGAAAAATGACAGAGTGTTTATTTAGATGCAGGCTGTGTGTGTGTGTGTGTGTGTGTGTGTGTGTGTGTGTGTGTGCGTGTGTGTGCGCGCGTGCGCGTGTGCGTGTGCGTGTGTGTGTGTGTGTGTGTGTGACTGGGGTTCAGGGGGGTCTAAGCTTGACAGGTGCAGATCAAACCAAGCTTGGACACAAACACCTTATACAACCCAGATCTTAAATTCCAAAGACTATGGTGAACATAAATGACTGCTGTTTTCTTCTTATGAGCTGTCATGAAACCACTGTTACTTTTGAATCATTATTGATGATTTATATTCTTTATGAGTAAAATACAGAGATGGAAACTTTCAATCTTCTATGACAGGGACATTGTCACCACTATAAGTGTCACGCTATCTGAAGCACACTCACATTTACACTTTTAAGCGCATTAGTTACCCATAGATCTGTCTAACTCACAAAATTATTCCATATTGAAACAGTGTCTAGTTTAAGTGATCTGGAAAAATCTGCCGTGCTTTGTCTCTTTTTGCATAGATTGCTGTAACCTGCACTCCTGCCCCAGTTAAAGTCCCTCTCTCAGCATAAGAAAGCAGCTTCAAGTTTCACCAAAACAACATACAAGACCACTTCATGTCGACTTCAGCATACACATTCAGAATTCATAAGTTTACAACTTTAACAAACACAATTTCGGCGTGTGTGTGTGTGTGTGTAAAGTCAAATAATCAGCTTCTTATTGACATTTTGATTCAAAGCAAGATCAAATCACTTCTCAATACTCAATATAGAGAATTGTTTTAATGTAATGACTTTCAATTATTGTTTCTGACCTTGTTAATATGAGTTTGTATGCCTAGATTTCATATTTCTTATGTGCCTTTGGTGATCATTTTCTCCATTTAATTCTTTGAAAAGTGCTTTGGGTTTTAGTGCATTCTTGGATAAAAGCAAAGTAGCTTCACAAACATCTCACAGCGAGTTTGAAAAATAGTTCTGAAAGCATGTTCTGACATATAAACAACTGCTTTTAGATGGGTTTGAATTACAGCGTCTCTATAGAATGAATGTGTTCACTCTGATTCTTGTTAGATAAAGACAGAAATGATCACTATCTGCTGAGAAGGATGATTAAAAACATGCAACTCTCTGCAGAACATCTTCAACATAAAAGAAGACGTAGTGTAACAAACTATCTCAGTATGTTTGTTTGCTGAAACACTGTACATTTAGCTCGCCTGCCTGCTATTGACTAAAACAGCCTTTGCTCATTTATTAGCAGCTGCACGGCCAATTATCTCCCTGCCCCCTTTCCTGTGTTCTAGCAGCAGCTTCGGCCATGCACAGGGGGAGGAGAGGGGAGGGAGGCAGAGAAGAGACGAAGAAGGGGAGGGCTCCTCTCCTCTGACATCGTCATAAAGGAATCCCCTGCACAGGGCTGGGCCCGCCCACTCTCTTACTCTCACCCTGTCTGGCTCCCAGACACACTCTGGTCCACACACACTCCTGTCTGCACAGTCGAAGGAGAAACCGACTCACGAGAGAGAGAGAGACAAAAAGTGGGAGACACAGAGAGACACTGGGGGAGAGAGAGAGAGAGAGAGACGACAACTGTGAAGTTCAACTTCGAGCGTGCCACTGGAGAGCATGAGGAAAGTGAGATTGAGACAGAGGGAAGGAGTAAAAACTGCTGTCTCAGGTAGGTGCAGCATTGCGTCTGGCTCTTCTCAGAAGTTGATTGTTGTCTTTTTACTGTTTTATGACTTTATGACCCAACAAATCTGTACGCTTTTCTTTGACTTTTCTTTGTTTTTTTGTCTTGAACCACTGGTCTTCCACAGATAGGTATTTCACATTCACTTCACAGCAATTCCTGCAATCTGTTGATCAGGACAGACAGTCACACGGGGTGACAGTAAAGTGTGCCTGCTGTTCAAATGTACTGTAATATTGGCACTGGAATATTGTCCTGATCTGAGGTCTGCCACTGTGGACGGTCTCCATTACAAAGGTCAGATGTAAATAGTTCTTTTGAATGGGATGGCTTAATTTGTGCATGTCTGTCTGTCTCTAAGTGTGTATGATTAAGGGATTAGATATCTACCCATCTGAATGACTTACTACTGCTTTGCCTCTACCTGTTTGTCTGCCTTCCTGTCTGCTTACAGTATGTATGTCATCTCTTCTACCCATGCATGTCATCTGTCTGTCTACACGTCCATCAGAGTGTGTGCCTCTCAGCAGGGTGTTGCTGGCAGCACAGAGTGGGAATAGAGGTCATAAAAAGTTCTAGACAAGCAGCCGAGAGACGTAATGGTAGTGGTGAAGCGAGGCCGGACCCGCTCATACATTCCTTTCATTGTTCAGAGGCCCTGTAAGTCTGCGAGCTCCCAAACCTCCATGAAAGGAAGGGAATCCAGCAGCTACAGTTGCTAACCCAGTTCAGGGCCGGCTGTCTCTGTCTCCCTGTCCGCCGTCCGGTCTGGTTCCTCTCTAGGGGTGTTGGTATAGACCAAATTGGGCAGTGGAAGGCACAGACAAGATGAGAATTAGTTGATTTAGCCCCACAGGGAGGATCTGTTGCTTTACTCTCTACACGACTGACTGTGACTTCAGATAACCTCTATGCAAAAGAAAAACAGGGGAAAGAGGAGAGAGAAGTGGGAGATGTTGTTTTTCTGCCTTTTACAGTGAGAAATCATTCAATTGTAAAACCTACCAGGGAAAGCCAAATGTATGAATGGATGAATGGATGGAGGAATAGATGGAGGAAAAAGGGAGAAGGTGGGGATTCAGGACTCAAGCCTTGGCTTTGGTTGGTGGGGTGTTCCCGGCAGCAATCTGTAGGAATGGGCCCAGGCTCAGGAAACCGTGGCGTAGTGGAATAAAAGTGTGTGTGTGTGTGTGTGTGTGTGTGTCTGTGTGTGCGGAGATTCTGTATCCATTTGTGCATGTGTGGTTCAATGGCAGCAGGGCGGCTGTACACTAAGTACAGGGCTGGTGGTGGTGGTAAGGGTGTTTGGCAAAGAATCAGGCTGAGGATAGGGTTACACGCATTGGGCTACAGGGAGCAGACCACGGGCTTGGGCTGGGCTCTTCACTGCTGAGGCTAGCTTTACAGCCTAAACAGACTTTAAGCTTTTCTTTTCTTTTTTTTTATCTGGAGCTGAAAATACTTTTTTATTCTCAGACTAATGTCCCACATGTGGTGCGTTCCATTGATTCCAGGCCAGCCAATGAACCTTCCCCTCTGATTGAGGAGAACTGCAGGCCCATAGTAGAGCACGGGTCCTTGTTTGAATGTCACTGAATGTCACGGCCTCAGCAATAATTACGCGCTCACACGAAACGAATACAATCTTATTCACATGCGCACACATACCCAGACACACACTCTCTGTCTGGTTGAGGCAGGGTGTGGTTCTGCGTAAGGTGTGTGGGTTCAAAGATCTTTGTTTAAGTCGGTGGGATGTGTTCTGCGATATCACTGTAGTTTTTTGACAGTTTTGAAAATTGCTATGGTTAGGTTTAGAAATCTGACAGGGCTGAATTAGCATCCGTCCACCCAACAGATTTTAGAGCGCTAGGGCTTTGAAAGTTAGGTTGTTGCTACTCCACTATTTAGTTTGTAATTATTCAGATTAAAGACTGAAAACAATGTTCTGTAAGTTGCAGAGGAAATGCTGCCACAGTTATTGCTGTGTCAGGCATCTTTCCTCGCCACACTCATCTTTTCACTTTTTTGGACAGTTGACACAGTTACTTTTCCATGTTGTCTTCCTCTGTGAGCCACTCTGCACTTATCAGGGCGTGGTGTAATTGATACGAAGCAAATGTGGCTTATTTACACTTTAAGAAGGGAATTCTGACGTTGTTGTAACCCTTGTGCTCCAATGTTGACATAATGTCTTTAACCAATGGACTTAGGTATATCAATTTCACATGAAGATGTGGTTGGAAACAAACCGCCCTCTGTAAAATTCTCTGATGTAATGGAAAGCTTCAGTTTGATGCATAATTATTGGAGTGCACAATAGCAGCGTACAGGCAGCCTGTGGGTCATCCCATTCACTGTTAGCTGTGTGGAACGGTTCACAGCCTGGAGGTGTGAATGGTGTCAGTTTGGTATGTATTCGTACTATTCTTGCTTTATGAGACAAGGTGAGAACCCAGCTAACGCACATGCCACGTTTGCCCGGCAGCCTGCTGACATTACTGTGTTTGTTTATTGATAGCAAGCATATTATGTGCGAAGAGGTAGACTGCGTCTGGCCTGTGAGCATGTGTGCATTTCTTAGTGCATCTGTGAGTGTGCACACTTGCGCGCGCGCACACACACACAAGGGCATAGGGAGAGAGAAGATATGTGTTGAAACAACAAGGGGTTGAGATCCAGCTGTCTCAACAGAGGCTTTTCCACTTAACTGTGTGCCCTTGTGTAAACGGCAATGTCAATTCTGAACTCTGGCTGAAGGGGAGAGAAGCTCTGTGAAAACAGCCAGTGGCCACGTCTACACTTGGACCTCCATACGTCGTGCGCGAATATAAACTTAGTAGAACACACACATCGCGTAAACTGCACACCCTAAAACCATCAAAACACCCACACACAAGGCCGTAAGCCATGAAGACAGTCTAAAAACATTTTGACTTTACTAGGGTACATCTGCTGGCAATCGTCATTCAGTGACACTAATTTTCCTATTTTGCTCCTCCATCAGGATGCAACACGTTGGCACAATTATGAGCTGCCAATGAGTTGCAGCCCGCATGGCAGAACCTTATGATTATTACTAACCATAATAAACATCCAATTTGAGAAGAGTGTAACAACAGGATTGCCTGACTGCACCATAGGACTCAAACAAACAAGGCATGGCCAAATGCAAAAAGGCAGACATGTTGAGATCCTCACAGCGAGCATTTGAGGTGTTGGACAGTGTGCGTCAACCAGAATGCCGTCATTACAGGGGAAGGGAAGGAATGAGCTCATAGACATTAACGGCTGCGGGTTCGACGGGGGGAACGCAAAGGGGAAGAGAGAAACCGATGGAAAAGATGAAAAGTCAGAGAAAATAACACACAAGATGAACCACTGCCAGATGAAAGGATGGCGGGATAGAGGGTTTTAGGTTGATGGAGGAGAGGAGTTAAAGAGGAGTTAGCACGCTGTCTTTGATGGGTGCTGGGACCTTAAACAACCTACTTTCTTGAGATGTCTTTCCGTGACCATTTGGAGACAGACTGGCCGAGGGATTTATATTGCACACCTCATAAACAAAACTGAATTTAAGGACACTTACAACAAAAATCCAACACAAAATGTGTAAAGATTCATTTTTATGTAGATATTTAAGTTTAGCTATTTTAGTTAGCTGGGGCCTCAAAAATGCTCCTTGTACCGTAATTTGTGAGAGAGTGTTAGAGAAAGACACAACCGTTGTCTAATTGCTTTCCAGTAGCACCAAAATCAGTGTGTTCGGAGTGGTTGTAATTTGGTGTTGTTGGTCGATTGGGCTACAGACTCAGAGAAAGAACATTGGCCTCGAGGAAACTCGAAAGCGAAACAAGGTTTTTGTCATGAGTTTTATGTTTTCTGCTCAAAGACTTCCTTCGCTTTTAAAATATTCAACTTTCTTAAATAACACAGCATAAAATAAGACGTAGGTTTTTGTGCTATTTTGGGAAAGCTCTTTCCAAACTCTCAGACCTGGCTGCAGCAGACTTGTGACAACAATGATACAGCGTTAGTGAGTTCACTGTGTCCCTGGCACAGCTTTCAGCAGGCCCACAGTGACAACTTAACAAAACCTATTTAGAGTCTGGAGTTCCCCAGAAGTGTCCAGTTGACTCATACCTTGTACATGGTGGAATATTAATGCTACAGAAAATAAAGAGACTTGCATAAAAAAAAAGAAAAGCATTCCACGTGGATCTTAAGCTTGGACTGACATTCAGTTATTTTGTCTTGTCAAGACTAGTAAAATTCAACAAAAAGCAATAAGAGTAATAAGTTCTGCTCCGGGGGTGATGAGTGTATGTGCTTGTCCTTCATAGCTGGCGTAGGATGTTATCAGATATCTCTGACAGACAGTAATAAGAAGCAATAACATATAAATACAGTATCGGTTTCTTTACACAACATGAAAATTCCTGACAATTTCTGGAGAGATTCAGCAGTAGCTTAGCAGCAGAGGAAACATAGCACGGTGATCTCCGGCCTTTTTTTCTCCACACAAGTCTTTTCCACACAAGGGGCACAGATAAAGGGGCAGAAGTGGAACAGAGCGGGGCAAACGTCTTCAACGGGAGTGCCACTTGACTGGCCACTTCCTTCTATCCTTATTCTCCATTCTGTCATTGAAAAGCTATTTTTATAAGAGGCTAAAGGAAGTCTGAAAGTTGAGAGAGAACCATGCACATACAGTACACACAGGGCCGAGAAGGTGCAGCGACTATGACCCGTGAATGACAAAGATGTAGCACATCAGATTACTGTGATAATTCACTCTTCCACACAGAGGTATAGATGTGGGATAGAGGTAATCTGGCAATGACAAGACGGCGGCATTAGGTATTAGGGGTGACAGTGATGGACGAGGTCTATTACGGTGTATTATTTTGTTGTTTTTTTGCATGCTTTGAAGTCTCCCTCTCACCACAAACTGTCTAGATGTCTCTGTTGGCCAGGGGAATTCCTGGCAGAGTGATTTTTGAGACTACAGGACTGAATCACATTGCCAGGGATTTCCAATGGCTGACATGAAGAAAGCAAGCTCTTTCTCACAAACTCAGACACACATACTAATTTCATAACTCACACACAGTCACACCCATGTTTCCAATTTGCATGCTGGTACACGGACACACCCATCTCGCTCTCTGTCACAACCAGATGCTCGTATGACCTGGCTGTGCGGCAGCAGGACTTAACCCACATGTGAACAGTGAGTGTCTGCCATGTTCACAGTGGTTAAGTTCTGCCGCCACAGGGCTGCAGCCTGCAGGGGAAGAGTAAAGGTCAGGGAGGGGCCGCACTGCATCAAACCACTGCTCTTCACATCAACACCAGACGGCACAGAGCGACGGCATCGACTGCAAAAAGCTGCTCACCATTGTTGACCTAGAGCCATTTTATATCCTCCAAAGACAGACCCAAAATATTAAAACTCTTTAAATAAAGTGTGTTTCCATCCACCTGTTTTTATGAGCATTTTCAATTTCAATAAGGAGACTGTAACCTTCCTCAAATCAACACATGAAACAACACAAAATGTTATATTTCCATCATGTTTTTAATGTTTTTAGCATCGTTCGTTCATTAGATTTGACTTGCACTTTTTCATTACGTCATGATGCACCTTCTTTTTCTGCAATGGTTTAATGGCACCTGACTGGAGAATTAGCACCCCTAGCGCCCAAATCCTAATACCCACAGTTGTGGTTGGAAACATGCATCAATGTAATAAAATTTATTTATTTAGAATTTAGCACTAAATTCAGATGAAAACGTAACTAAATTGAAGCTCAGTGCCAGTTAACATGTGCAACTGTGCATCAAAAAGCACTTTTGTCAATAAAGAAGCAAAAACATGCTTCTGATTTGTTAGATGGGTTGATTCTTGGGCTCGTTTTACAGGTCTACCAAACTTAAGACTCACACCTAATTTCTTGTGTCTGTGTGTGGTTCACAGATGACTCACTTTTGTGTTGTGAAAACGTAAAGGGTGGTGCACTGTGGCCAGGAAGGATGTATGGATGTATCACAGTCTGTGAGCCTGGTAATCTGTTGAATTTGCTTAAATTGTGTGGCTTCAGTGTGTCAGTGTCTGCTAAATGTCAGCTGTCTCATTAGTGTCGAGGAGCGCTCCTGATCCTGTAGAGAGAGCAATATGTGATCTTATGTCATCATTTGTATCGCTGGCTGCCAGGGTCTCTCAGGGGTATCGTGTGTGTGACTTTATGTTTGCATCCATATTTTCCTTGTAAATGTTTCCACTTGTTGATTTCTGCATGAGCATCAGTGTCTATATGTTTAAATAATGTGTGCGTTTGTCTGATTTTCCTGTGTGTGTGTGTGTGTGTGTGTGTGTGTGTGTGTGTGTGTGTGTGTGTGTGTGTGTGTGTGTGTCTGCCCCCCACCCCCCAACCCCTGCTGGGTCGGTCTCCTGTGCCTGCTGTGCTGATAATCAGTGTGTGACGTCGGCTGGCTCAGTTCAGCAGGAACAGGGGACTGGTCTCATTTCCACACACACAGTGCACATACACACAAACACACACACGCACACACACTGCTCACTTTAATACCACTATAATGACTGCAGCCTGTTACGTCGTCTTAAAGTCTGGATGTGTGCATGCATGTTTAAATATATGTATTTTGAAATTACAATATAATTTTAGTTTTGTGAATGTTTGTGAATTCCTACTTGCAACATTTTTTTCCTAACCACACACACACTCACATTCTGTAATGAAACACTTCACTTGGATTTATGCCTTCTGTCTGATTGCATTGAAACCATATGAGCTATTTTAATTAAAAATCAATGTAAAAATTAAAAACAAGAAGTTTACTTTGAAATGCATTGCAATAAAATACCAATATAAATATTAATTAGGATAGCTGCAATATTTGCTTTACTGTCTTTGTATGTGTTCAAAGCCCAAATAACTTTGTGTAATTTCTGTTCAGTGTCTGTGGTTAATACTATGTTTGTAAAAAAATAAACATCAAATACAAGAGGGACCAAGCTGCAGTGTCTTCATTATGTGCCTTTGCTTTTGAAACCAAAATGTACAAAAAAAACAGTCGATTCTAATTAATGTGGTTTCACCAGCATTAAAATAGAAATGACATTTCTTTGAAGCAGCAGTAAGAGTGTGTTGTGTTTTTTTAACCATGCCTTCAGTTATAGAAGAAATCTTAGATCACAAAACAAATTGGAAAAATAAATAACCTTCACATTTTTTCTTCCTCCCTTGGTTCAGGTCAGGAACAGGAAATTGACTGCTGGTTTTCATTCCAAACCAATATTACACCAAGAGATTTCACTGAAAAACAGTAGTCCCACCTCTCAGCTTGTGTTCATAAGTGTCATATGCTGACTTTTGTCTTTGGTCAGAATGAAAATCTGCAAACTCTCATGGCACCTGGCAGACCATGGCCTATTTGTGACCTTAAATCTTTGATGATCTTTGGTGTGTTGCTTTGGTTAGGTCACAGTACAGTTATGCAACATTAACTTTATACCTTGTATGAGCTTTGCACAGTGTGACACTTTTTCCACACATTTGCATATTTAAAAGTCTTTCTGAGATGTTGACAACAGAGAAAAAAAATCAAGAAAACTCAGAGACAATAATTAAGTTTCATGGTACCATGTTATTGTCAACAAAACATAGGAAGGAAACTACACACCTATTCTAGCAAGGTGCTGGCTCGCAGACAGACATTAAAAAACAGAAGAAAGAATTTAAAGGTGCACACTCATAACTCTTATTCATTCGTAAAGATCAACATTTATTCAAATATTCAAATTCAGAAAATACAAGTCTATATCTACCAAAAATGAAGAATACCAAATTAATTCATAACCTTACAAATTTTACAGTGGTTTTTGTTTTGTTACTGTTTACACTTTGTGTACAATGGAGTGGATTAACCCTCTGGAGTCCAGGTAGATGTTGGTTCATTTTTGTCTTTGTTTAGCACCTTTTAACGGCCCTTACCCCCTCATGCATGGTAAGCCTATCTATAACCTCAGCTATATGTGACCTCTCATTTTGTCAATTTAACAAACTATAAAGCTGCCACCTAATGTACATTGCAAAGTCGACACAGTTGCCTATAAAAATGTAAAATTCTTTAATCATAATCACTTAAAACATTATTATAGAAGAAGTCCTGGGTTTAGAAAATGTTTTTTATACACACAAATACAGCAGGACTATAAAACTGTGTATCTATCTATCCCAACTCTTATGTTCACTGCATTCACAGATGAATACGGATTCAAGTATACACGTCAGAAAAGTAAAGGGCAAACCTGTACATCCTTTGTTTTCCAGTCACCATGGTGACCAGTGATAATGCATAGTAACGATGCAACGATTATAACAAATTGGATGTAAAACGGTGACACGGCAATCCTCCGGATGTTTGTCCTTGCCGGGTGGTTACTATAGCAACAGTGACACTTGGCTGTCATCAGGCTCAGCCAGCTGCGTCAGAAGAGTAGACGGCGGTTCAACTGACGACTTCCTGTTTCTGAGAAAGCAGCGTGAGGTAAAGCACACCTATCCCTCGAGTCGCTATCGTCGTCCCACTCGTCTTTCTCTCTTCCATTAACCAACGACTTTACCCGCCTTCTATAGGCTATATTTATTGCTCTATTGTGTTGCTTCTATATCTGAATGTTTATCTTTCTGTCTCAGTCAGCCCCTCCTCGCCGTGCAAATGTCCTTCTTCCTCCCTCGTTCCACCCACGCACTTGCACTCCCTCACCTGCTGCTACCTCCTCAGGTTGGCCAATAGGCTTCCGAGGTGGGAGTTCCTATGGCAACATAACAGGTAAACAGAGGTGGAGATAAGGAGCCAGGACGATGCAACAGGACAGAGTACTCACCTCGCATACACCCAAAGGCGTAGGTTTACTTTCAAAAGTCAGGGGCAGACACTTTTTTAATGCGCCTTTCATTTATATTAAATTTAACTTGTATTTAAACCTTTGCGTTTTTGTTTCAATAACCCTTCTTAAAATATTTTTTGTGCTTCTTTTATATGCCTGACACTCTCAAACTGATGTTGTTTACACAAAAAGCACTGTTCTCGTATTTGATCGATGTTGAATGTGAGCGTCTTTCTGGAAGAATATTTTTTTGTACCCGAAAAACGATGTTTGCATTAGGCTACTCTTTTCAAACCTGAGTAGTGTTTGCAGGTATTCCTTTCAGGCCCAAGAAGAGTAGTTGCTACCAAGTGAACAACTAATGGGAATCCCAATAAACAATAAAACAATAGTAAGCTCTAATTTCAGATTTCCGACACTTATCATCATTTTGTATTCTCACCGACACATGTAAAGATACACAACGGTCATTTTCAAACCGATAATATGTGAAGCATTGTATTGTGGGATTGTTAGCGGCTACTTTTTCTGTTTCACTGTGGAATTTTTGAGGGAACTATATAATGGATCCAATAAAATGGCTGACAGTAAATAGAGAGTAGTTTTGGACACAGTCCTTCACCAATACGCGAGAGCCGCATGGAGCCTGAGAGGCAAAACCCAGGGCACACCCTGAATGTACTGGGTACACCCCACGTGCTTGCTATAAGCATAAGTGAACATATATAGCATTTTTTATCAGTTATCGGGTGTATGGTCAGAGACTTTAATGGGTAAAAAAAAGACAATCAAAGTTAAAAACAGGATTTTCATGTAAATATGAACATGTGCACAAATCTAGCGCGTGTATTTCCTTTCCTTGCCCTCCACACAGATTCACCCCACCCTGCAGCTGTGCAGCAGGTCAGCTCTCCCTCCTTCTTTCTCCCTCTCTGTCTGGCTCTTTGGTTCTCACCATAAAAAACAAAAAACAAAAAAAAGGTTCCAATCTGACCGGGAGAAGACATAATTGCCATTATGACTGCTGCGGCCCTGCACATCACACAGTGTACTGATTGTTCTGCAGAGGAGGGGGGGTGGGCAAACACTGTCTACTCTGTGCAGACGCCACACAATATTATCGTAGCGTGACTACAGCTCATCCACAGACACACACACACACACAGACACTCTCTATCTGACTCTTTTCAGCCCCTCTCAGGCTCCCTGTAATCTTTCCCTTAAGCACAGTACAAACATAAGTTTCTATAGGTCTTAAAATCCATACACCACTGCCTTTAAAAATATATATATTTTAACTGTCAAGTCCTGGGTAAACACACACTCACACAGTGCCACCGCCAATAGGAAATGATGGACTGAATGGAAAAGCAGTTTGTACAAAGACAGGAACGCCCAACTCATGTGTGTGTGTGTGTGTGCGTGTGTGTGTGTGTGTGTGTGTGACACATGGGGCTGAGGTTTTGGGAAAGTTGACCTTATCCCAGTTCCAATTCCACTTCTCCATCTATGTTTCCAACAAAGAAAAGGTCACCATTCCCACAAAAAAATGACACTCTGACACTTTAAACAACTCTAGGGGGAAAACAGGCTTCAGTGAATATACTATACACACTTGATACAAAAAATTACCCACGTTTCCATTGCAGTCTCCAAATATAACTGGATTGTAAATGCAACAGTGACCGTGTGTAAAGGATATGGGATCAGCGATTAGCCAAAGGAAATATCCACTCCCACAATAGCAGACTGATGTATTGTGATGGGAAACATGTTTGTCATTGTTAGTAGATTATGTGGTTCATTCTGCTGACAGCAGAAAGGGTCTGGATCCGAGAGACTCACCTACTGAGCAAGCGCTAACCACACATGCATAAGCTGTGACGCTCTTATGAGCCCTCTTGGGATTGGAGGGGAGGATCTCACAAGGTGTCTGGAGGCACTCGCCAGACATTATTTGAGCTCTGAAGCCACTCAGTGGATTGTAGCTGAGCAGGTCTGATGTGAAAGAGATGCTTGCTTCACCCTTTGACAAACTCGGGCTGCAGCTGCAACAGAGTGCAGAGTTTTTTGTTTTGTTGATTAAGAACAGAAGTGTCAAAAGGTTGGATGTCGAATCTGAGTTTACAAAGGGATGTTTGAGTTAATTACAAGAACAGGTTGTAAAATGTAAGATTTATTAAATAAATACACTGTCTACTTTTCTGATGCCTATAATGACCTGTTTTTGTTGACACTGTTTTGCATGGAGGTTATAGTTAGTGATCTGTTGTGCAGAGTTGTATTGAGAGGTGTTGCCCTCCTCATGCATGTAAATGAGGAAAATGAAACATCTGAAACACCTCTCAATATAATGCAGTCCAGTCCAACGCCACCTTTGACTGTGATCTCAATAAGAAACATATAGTTGAATTTACACATTTCCTATAATGTCACCAAAAACCTATTGTGTGTGAAGGAAAAAGGAAAACATTATTAATTTATGATTTATTAAGCTATACAGGCACATCTTCCATGTGGTAACAGTGACAGTAAGGTAAAGGTTTAGATCATATAAAAACAGAATATTCAAGTGATTGTGACTGTGTGTCAAGCCACAACTTAAGCAAAATCAATCAAAACTCGGCTAAATAACAATGCCTCATGAGAGTGTATCTCACACACACACTCACAGCTAAAACCTGATGCATTCTAGACATCTCTTTGGTACATGCAATAGCATGCTATTTCAGCTATCTGAAAAGACAGAGGAAAAAAAATTTACTTGTTTTAACAAGTAAATATTGTTATGAAACCATTAATACTGGAAATCCTCAACACTGACTCCCATAAAACAAGGTTTTTAAGCTGCAGCATTGTATATAATGCTGCTTCTTAAAGTTGCCAAGCCTTAACCATCTATATTCAACAGAACAGTTTAAAAGATCAAAATTCCATCTACACTTAGTCAAACAATGGAAGAACCAGAGGAACAAAGCTGAGTGTTGTTTAAAACGGAGCATTTAAGGAGGCGACTATTTAATCGGTTTTCTTGCCGGCAGTCAGTTTGTCAGCATGGAGAGCGAAGGTCTCGGCCACTATCAGAGGGAAGACTAACGAGGCATCTGCATACACCTGGGAACAAAGAACAGAGCAGTGCATCACTTTTCTGTAATGCATGTTACACACCTACTACACTAAACCGAATCCAGTCTCTGGTTTTAATATTTATGTTTTGATGCCATCAAACACTTTGCAGACACTGCCACATGGAGGCCAAAGCAGGGACCGCAGCTCCTGGTGACCACTCAAACCGTTTGTCATAAACATCTGTTTTCTTTCCCGCTTCAAGCGTCCAGCCAGCTTTTACTCAGCCTCCTCGCCGTGTTACCAAATTTCACCCATAAAGTGTATTTTAAATGGAAAACTATGTCAAATTTGTTTTTCCAAATAAACCTAACTGTGGAAAATTTAAATACAAAAATAAAGCAGAAAATCAGCTGTAGGTTTTATCTGAATGGACATCAATCCCATTCTTCATTCGTCATTAGTCATAGATGTTATGCCAAGTGTGTTATATAAACAGCTACTGACAAATAACCCCTATTTCTGCACCAAATGTAGGAAAAATTGAGTAGTTTTCAAATCTGACAAATCTGCCAACACCATTAAAGAGAAAGGAAAAATCCACATTTGAAAAGAGCTGAGGTACATTATCTAGGGGCTATCAAAAGGCATCTGGAAAATATATGAAATAACTAAGTGAAGATAAAGAAGGGAATATATCTCACAACTTCTAACAAAAGGGTATCAGGAGACATAACTATGGACCATAATGTTGACATTAGTCTTTGGTCTGGTTATGGATACTATTGCGGAAATAAATATTGGTACCTTAACAGGTTTGGCATCCATTCTGATCTTGCCCCAGGACACGGCCTCATCAGGTCTGGCCCCAGAGTCCGAACCATCGAACTCCTGACCCGTGTTCACAAACACCGCATAGTCAGCGCCGTTCCTCTGGAAAGAGACAGAGAAAAAGAGGAATCTGATTATAAATGTTGTTATATTTGAGGAGGTCTTCTTTGCGGACTCCATTCCA
Organism: Nannoperca australis; assembly: GCA_036023655.1. NCBI lineage: Eukaryota > Metazoa > Chordata > Actinopteri > Centrarchiformes > Percichthyidae > Nannoperca > Nannoperca australis. The sequence continues at coordinate 16,756 of JAVQJD010041403.1, forward strand.
AAATGGGTGTTCTGCCTTATGTACTTTAACAGTGGCTGTACCGTATGACACTCAACTAGGTAATGTCCATTAATAATCAAAGATTACTATCCACAACACATATAGGCATGTGTAAATCTACAGTGAAGGACAATATTGTTCTTTACTTTATAATAGTTTTCACATCTTCACACAAAAGGTTCACGGCCAACAGTGGTGGAGGACGTTTTCAGATCCTTTACTTACGTAAAAGTAGCAATACTGCAATATAAAAATACTCCATTACAAATAGAGGTCCTGCATTGAAAATGTAGTAGTAAAGGAAAAGTACCCATGTGAGTGTTATACTATTATACGCATTAATTAATTATTTGTATAGGTAGAATTTAACTATTGTAGTTGAAAATGTACTAATTAACTATTTTACAAATACAATTTAATCTGTAACAATGCATCTTACTTTATAGGACCGTCATATTATTTGCATGTACAATGTTAATCTGGAACGTAACTTATAAAGTAACAACGATCACATGAAGCTAATTACCATCAGATTAGCATTAGATATATGATGTTTGACCAGCCCTCCTCCCAGGATGATCATTCCGGTTCTTTTGGCAAACACCGCCTTGCTGTTCAACCTGCGAATATCTGAAAAATAAAAGTCCACATTCATGATATGACCAACAGATAACACTGAGACAGCTGCGGTGATCATGTCCTGTTGCGTTTACCTTCCACTATGTCCAAAACCAAACCAGGGTTCTTAAAAGAGTGGAAGTAAATCATGTCGCCTAGAGAGCCATCTGTCAAAGCAGGACTGAACACTGGAATATTATTCTGAAACAGAATATTACAGTACATTTAATGACCAACAGTACACTGTACGTACAAACTAAACGGAGCTAATAAGGCAGAGAAGCCGGATGAAGTGAGGAACAAAGCAGAATCCAATCAAGATCAGTCAACAGTTTCATACTTTTTGAAAAGACAAATTGTACTATGGTTGCAAATAAATTGACTTTAGACTTGACTTCCAAAGGTTATGGTTCCCTTATGATGGAAAACATTACTAATATAAAGCATGATTCACCTTGTACGCCCAGTAGTAGACAGACTCAGTATTATTGATCTCCTTGCCAAGCCGATGGATCATTTTGGATGGAGTCCAGCAGACGCCCTGAAATTAGAAAGTTCAAAAGGTCAAAAAGCACATAATGTAGACAATGTTATTAAAAAGACATGTTTGGAACATCCTGGCTGCGCAACTTTGTGGAAAAATTTTGTTTTTATGTGCAGGCATCAGACTAACAAGTGCTGCTTTTTCATACTACAGGTTTCCACAGTGCTGGGCACAATAGACAATCAATATCCTAATCGCACTGAGAGACTCACCTCTTTTTTCTGCTCCAACAACATCTGGTCCAGGATGGGCATCAGCCAGTCTTCAAACTTACAGTAGTTGTCGTTGGGCACCAACAGATTCCCGATCCTACACCCAGCAAGAACAGAGGAGGAGGGGGAGATGACGGGGATGAACCAGACATAAAGCAACAAGTTAGGGAATCTAATATTTAAGCTTGCTACTCTTAAGATGAGAACCTGCATGCCAAACCCCTGCATCACGTCCTTTGTCGTCTGCTATTGTTGATGTTATGGTGAGATACGTTGTAATAAAGAAAGGAAGGGTCTTGTACATTGCTGACTGGCCCAAGACTGATGCTACTTCTAAATATATATATATATATATATAACCCCACTTAAAACTGCGAATCTGTCTTTTGCACTTTTCTTTTCTTTTTTTTTTTTAAGTAACAGAGGTGCTGGTAGGTGGGTATTGTTAGTTCCAGACTAGCTTCTTCCACCTGTTTTTAATCTTTGCTAAGCTAAGCTAACTGGCTGCTGGCTCCAGCTTGATATTTACCATACAAAGACGAGAGTGGTACCAATCTACTCACCTAACTCTCTGCAGGAAATCAAGTTAACGTATTTTCCAAAATGTGAGGCTATTTCTTTGAGCATAATTGTGAGGATGTGAATGTGAAAGGTTTATTGTATATGTGGTTACCAACCTGTTGATGCCCTTCTGGCGGAGGTCCTTGCCAGGCAAGCTAAAGTCTCCCAAGTACGTGTGAGCCAGACACTTGATAAAATCCTCCTCTATGCCTCCAGCTGTGGTTACAATCACATCCACCTATCACAGAGTAACAAGGCAGACTGTGATAAACTAGTCCCACTGATTCTTTAAGATGTTACCTGTGATGTAACTATGCCCTGGATGATTACAACAAGTGTATACATTTGTACCATTTTGTGCTCTGCCAGGTAGCGGATGCTCTCTCTGACTCCGGAGCTGATGAGGTTGGAGGTGTAACCCAGGAAGATGGTGCAGCCCAACTTGCAGGGGTGTTCTCTAGAGTCATGTCCTTCATCTACCGGCACTGGCTCAAGACGCTTCTCTATCTGTGGGTGTGGAGTCATTAGACAACAATGGTCAACATTCACACCCGTCTCTGTCTGCACTGACTGTAAACGCTAAGCTTTTTCCACAGTAACAATGACATTGTTTCCGGCTTTTGTATTTTAAAATTGTTTGGGTTTTTTTTGCTGTGAGCCCCACCAACAAAATCCCATTAACCTCCATTGTACTAGGGCGGAGAAAGAAATCTCAAGAGACATCTAAAAATATTATATTTGCAAAGCTAAATGAGAAAATGTTTTTTTTAAAGACACAAAATGCTATGTAGACATTCCTCTTACCATGTGGTTGATTTCCTGGATGGCCAAGCCCAACCTGCTGGCCTGGAAGCCTGTGGTGAGGTAGGACTTCAGCACTGCCTGGAGATCAACCCCCTGGTTGAAGTCGTAGCCCCTGATCTTGGGCATGTCATCTGGGAGGTGGCAACTGGGCTTAAGAACAGCCTCCATGGCAATAGGAGGGGCACGGTCTGCCATCTTTTCTGCAAAAAACACAAAAAGAAGTGTGTTAGTGGAGTGTTACTTATCAAGGAGATGCCCAGTAGAGCCCTGATCGAGTAACAATGTCTGTGGTGACAGGTAGCAGCTCTGCTCTCACTGATGTGTACAGAACTGCGCCATGACTGATCCTCCCAGCTGCTGAGCAACATGTGCATCTGATGAACACCTAAAAAAGATCTGATCCAACAATATTAGCCTATCTTTTATATCCAAACTGAAAGGACCACTGACAGTTTTCACAAAACAGCAAATGGCACTGGTCAACAGAGATTATTCAGGGGATGCATTCAGGTGGCAGTGTTAATGGAACTGGTTTTCTTGGGGATGTTTTAATAATAATAATAATAATAACAAACAACTGTCCTTCCTGCAGGTTCTTTAATCTCCGAAGATTACATCGATGCTCTGTTACCCAGACCGCTGCTGCCCATTAACAGGGTCTCACTGGAAGGCTAGCTCCAGGAGGAGTCCAGGTGGTTCCAAACTTCACGACGATGGAGCTTACTGTGGTGGAAAGTAACTAAGTAATCAAGTAATGTAATAAGTAACATTTCTAGCTACTTGTACTTTATTTGGAGTACTTACATTTTAAGCTACTTTATACTTCTACATTACACTGGGAAATATTGAACCTTTTACTGAACTAAGTTTATCAGACGGCTGTTACTCACCACTATTTGCCAATCACTGAATAATGACATAACAGTTCATGTATTGTGCAACTTAAGATCGCATGTGGGTGTTGACAGCTATAACTAGGAAATTATCTTTCTTGGATGTACAGCTTCTCCTTCTCCGGATGACAGTCCTGGTATCATTTAAAACTGTGTGGCTAGCTAGTACAGCTACTACGATTTAAAAATAAACAATAAAAACAACTTTACAGCAACAGAATTCACCTAAACGTATAAGAAAAACAGAAACAAACGTTTAAGTTAGGCCCTGTTGTCTAAGTGTACATTTCCGTCTTCTTTGGGGAGGTTGTCGTTTACTGGACTGGGAATAACTTTAATGAACATATTGCACATATTGTGTTAAACAGGTGCAGGGTAACATCGATCATAACACGCAGCATCAATGTGGTCTGATGTTTGCTAGGAGACAAGCTAGCAGTCATCAGGTTCTGTCCTATCGACTGGCTTTAACCATGATTAAACATTTGAAGACAAAATGATAACATACCTATTTGTGAAGATACTTTAGGTGGTGTAGGTGGTTAAGTAATAATCAACTGTCACAAGACACACCGAAGACAGTAACTGAAAACTAGCATCTGTAAACAACGCATGGATCGTCTACGGCAAGCGAGCTCTAATCTACGGAAAGTGCGAAGGGACAAACACGACACGACCGTATTTCTTCTTCTTCTGTGGAGTTTATTGGCGGTTGGCAAAACATCTTAGAGGTGCATTACCGCCACCAACTAGACTGGAGTGTGGAACAAGAGATTATGCACAAAAAACCTAGATGATTTTAGCTAAATCTGTCTTTTATAGACGTAATAACTTCGTAGTGTATCTTACCTGCTGTTTTCCCCAAGAGACCTGACAATGAAAAGCAAATGATGACTTGCCTTCCTCAGTGACTGACACAGATGACTCCTCTTGATATTGTATTTCCTACAATGAATTATTACATGTTTGGCTTTTTCTGTTTGGCTACAGTATGTGCATTTCCCGGTTTGGTGCTTACCATTTTATATAATGTATGGTTGAGACCTATGACCTATTCTTAGATGAGTCAAATCTGTATTTCTGCGCAAATCCTATTAACGAACATTTAATTACATCAACACATAACATCCTGTCTGGTCACAATGATCAATGTTTTGTTTGCACTGTGTCAAACTGGTGTTTCTAATGTTAGATCCTATCCCATTTAAGTACATGAGGGGGACAGAATATTTTGCAAACTCCTATACTGAGGACTTTTAGCCAAAACTGCAATAAATACGTTATTTTATCATTATACACATAGTTTGGATATTATTATTTATCTTATTCAGTTATTTTTAATAATAAAACATTAAACAGGCATTTGTTAATCAGGGGTGGAAGAAGTATTCAAATCCTTTCCTGTATTAAAGTGTCAATACCACAATTGATTTACTCCATTAAAAGTAAATGTGCAGCTTTTGCAATGTACTTACCAAATGTCTCATTGTGAACAATGCTTTCTGTCACAGCTTTATATTATTGCTGTGTTTAGCATGAACAGTATGACGCTCATGCCTGCACCTTGTGGGCTATCTGAGCTGGACAAAAATGGTTTAAATTATTCTATACACAGCAGTGTGTGACATTTTAAAAGCTCATTACACATTTTGCAGATAAAATGTCACACAAAGAAATTTTAAACTGCAGTTTTCAGATAAATGTAGGGGTAAAATTGACTATATTTTCAAACAAAATATTAAGTTTAAATTCCAAAACAATGGTTAAACTAATGCACCAGTTCTTAAAAACTGTAAAGCACTTACATACATACTATAGTTTATAATACCAGTCCCTGCGTATTTTTCTATAATTAACATATTCTTACATCCTCACCATAGTGGGTCTCAAACCCTTTTGCAGGCCCTTGTCTGCACTGATTTAATAAAAAGGTATAATCAATTTTTTGACAACCTGAATAAATGCCCACTAAAATAAATTTAAGCAAATGAATAAAGACTTAAAATGCCACACCTTTTATATTATTGCATGAGGAGACTTTTTTTTGGCCATGTCAGCTATGTCTTTTGTAAAAAGTAAACAGTAGTTAGCTTAAAGGCAGAAAGCATACCTGAAGCACAGCAATAGCCAATAATCTTTTCATCAGTGGTGGCTGTGAAGTGATGTGTGATGTTTGTGACATTTCCAACACTGTGTTGTGTGACCTTTTATATCACAGAACCTTTGAACTGCCCCCAACAGTGAATAAAAAGGGAGGTACAGGTCAGAAAGGAAAGTCAGGAGCTTCTCTGGCCAGACTCTCCAGCACAACCTGAGCTGACTCATTGGACCAGGTAACATATAAAATTTTCCTGCGGCTCCTTTTGGTGTTGAAGAAGGATACAGAGTCCGGATAATTGGATTCTTGCCTAGTCTTTATACCAAAAAGCAATGTCAGTAATGATGTGCAGCAGCAACAGTGTCCTTCAGGCACAAAAACAGGTGGATCAACTTCGGGTGGAGGCAGGCATGGAGAGAATCAAGGTATGTAAGAATCTGAATCATCTAAATGCAAGCAGGCTGGTTTCACATCATCAAATACCTGAACTGCACCGCTTAAGATCAGTTGCTTAAAGATTCCCATAGTTCAGCATATATGGAGTGTACTGATGAGTTTCATGTCTCTATCATTAACAACCCATTTCCAACTATTTCAGTATTACAATGTCTGACATCCTGTGAAATGCCACCCTGCCCACTTTTATCCTGGCAGATCTCCCTGACAGCAGCAGACTTGGTCCGGTACTGTCAGGACCACAGGCGCAGCGACCCTCTGCTCACCGGCATCGCTGCCTCGTCCAATCCTTTCAAAGATAAGAAGACCTGTGTGCTGCTTTGACAATCTTTAGTAGAGATGACAACACATAACAGACCGCCATGTGGACAACTTCTGTATGAGAGTGCAACTACACATTTTCTACCATGGACAAGATAAATCCCTTAGTATGGCAATTCATCTGTTAGCCACCCTGCCACCAATGAGATAGCATGAACCATTGCACTGATTTCTTTACATCTACCTGTTCCCTTGGAGCATCTGCTCTGAGACTTTGCCTTTCAAGACTGCATTAAAGACAGAAATAGACACAGGTGAGGAGGAAATGTGAAAAGTACAAATAATTGTTTTACGTTGGTAAATTGTTTATTTTTTTCCACTGAAAGGCTTTAATTAATATTCCTCTTTTGCATAAGTTTAATTAGTGTGTTTCTGTTAAAAGGTTTGATCTCAACCTTTCAATAGTAAGAAATTACATTGGTAACTTCACTCAGGTTACTTTTAAAGAGTTGCTCAGATTAAGTAACATATTTTGAATTATTATAGCTCCTTTTTCCAATCCAAACATTTAGCACAAAGCTCATAACTCATCATAACTTCTCACAGGGCTGTGAACAAATCCAGCCAATACTTCAGCCACCAGGGTTTCAGGTAGTCGTCTTTAACAGTTGCATCTGTCAAGTACTGTGCAAACGATTTATAGTTAGATTTATCCACGCAATTAGTTACACATTGTTAAAACAAAACACGCACAAAACATATGCGAACATACCTACAAAAAAGATCATATTGATTAGCACTGCTGAGTGTGCTAAAATAAATAGCTTTACAAATACAATCAATGTGTCACAGAGAGCTTAGATACAAATATTTCACTGTACACGACAAGTAACTAATGCTTTTGGTGCAATGTCAGTAACTGTAACAGATTCACTCAATTTGTGAGCATGTACATACAATGAACTAGTTTCCACAACAGTTAAAAGAGGAGAGGCAAACTTCCTCAAAAGCACTGTCTTTGACAGCTTTGAGTACTGGCACAAAACGGCAAATAAGTGCATGGGGCAAACATCAGCAAACATTTTATATGTTCACCAATGTTTCCTTTTGTTTGTAGAAAAATCGCTCAACAATATCAAACAAAGAATAAAATAAAAAAAACACAAACTAACTTTTCTTAATGTTATGTACTTGTGGTTGTTTGCTTCGATTGTTCCCAATTCCAAAGTGCTAAAGGACTTCAGGCCTCGTCTCCATCTGCTTTCAAGTCTTGCCACATAGTCTGCAGGTCTCGCCTTTTTCATTTTCTGGGCCTCCAGACTTCCACACACACATCTCCTGAGGCTACAGCAAGGACTCCAGCATCCACACTCAGCTGACAGGTGAAGACAGAGACAGGCGGAGTATGGGTGAAATAAATGAGAGTGAGTCCAGATCAGTTAATTACAAATAACTTGAATAAAACACACAGACAGCTGATACTTGTGATACTAATTCTGCTTCTGTTTTATTATTTATTTTCTGGTAAAAAAACATTTCACCTTCCAAAATAGATCAAATGGTTATTTAGGAATTTGCACTTAAGTTACATGCCATGTTAAATAAAAATGTATCTTATTATAATTAAAGTTACAACTAATTATCTGCAAGATGTGGTACAAATCACTGACCCCATTGACTCCAGCTTGGTGATGCAGTGTGCATAATGTCCTTGGAGGCGCACAAGGGATATGCACCTGCAACACAGACAAGAAATGACAACTTAAGACATGTTCATTGACACATGGCAAGGAATTTGCCTCCTCGTACCTTGACAGTACGATCAGATGAACAGGTGTAGAGGCTTCCGGGGGACCTGTGGATGCCAGTGACCAGAGCTGTGTGGCCCACATCAAACTGGGACAGGGGTTTTAAGGTCCCCGACTGCATGGAAAAGGAGTGGAGCATGCCGCTGTTGTCTCCCGCCCACACTTCACAACCGCTGTAGCTCATGGACAGCAGGTAAGAGCTCAGCTAGGAAGGGAGGGATGGTTGGAGTTAGTCTAGGGGTATACTTGCGTGTGAGCATATATATTCACACAAACACAAATTTATGTGTGTCTGTGTGTTTAGATGTTCTACCCGAAGTCTCTTCAAGCCTTTGCCTGCCCTGCGGTCATAGACGGCGACAGAGCAGTCTTTACTCCCAGAGATGATGTACTTGTCATCAGCGGCTAGACACATAACAGCTTTACTATGGAGACGGAGACTTTTGACCAGGGGTTCAGCAGCTGTGGAAAATGATGACAAAATCAACCCGAGAAACGTAAAGTGATTTGTCTTCATAATGTTGTTGCTAACGCTAACAATGAACTGCTAAGACTAAAAAACATCAAATAAAGGTGCGTAAGAATGATTTAACAGTTACGTCATGTGTCACTGCTCTATCATCACATTTAAGCTAATTACCATTATTTTATGCAGACTATGCCGCTAAATGGAAATCCGCCTCACCTCTGGTGTCATACATGCTGACCCTCTTGTCAAATGTACCAGCCAGCAATACGTCTGGCTGACAGGACAAGCAGAGGACAGCGGCCCCAGCCCTGATCAGGCCCCTCTCTGCACCACCTGCCTGTAGGTCCCACAGCCTCACTGTGCTGTCGAAGCCCCCTGAGGCCAGCAGAGGGCCCTCATTTGCCAGGCACCAGACCCAGCCCCGATGGGTGCTGAAGTCGCCCTGCCCTCCCAGTGTGTGCAGCAGCGAGCCACCAGAGCCTGCCTGTAGATCCCACAGTTTAACATTCCAGTCTCTGGAACCCGTGGCACAAACTGCCCCCTCTCCCCCGACAAGGAGGACTGAGTTGACCTGGGCAATGTGGCCTGAAGGCAGGGTGATGCACTCCAGCACTGGGGGTGGGCTAGGACTTCGTGTGGGTTGATGTTGCTCCATCTCCACCTCTCTTTTGTTACCCAGATTCCTGGGCTCTGCCAAGTCCTCTTGGCTATTGAGAGCACCATCTTGCCCCTCATCAGCATCAAACACCATCCTGTGGCCCCCGTCTTCTTCCATTAGTGCTGCTGCATCATCCTCCAGTCTCTCTTCCAACTCCTCTCTCAATCTTGCTAGTTGGTCCACACCTACGATGGGCTGCATTTCACCATCCTCACCTTCCATCGCGGCCTCCATCCCTTCATCAACACCATATGCAACATCCTGCGCCACCACTCCCACCCCTTCTACCTCATCCTCTCCACCATCTTCCTCTCCTTCTGGTTCCCCATCATGCCCCGCCCTTGGCTGCTGCCTCCCGTGTTCCCTTTCCTCTTCATCCTCTTGGGGCTGTCTGGCCACAAGGTGCGCTTGGCCTGTCCAGCAAGTTATCAGCTGCTCCATTTCCTGGCAGGCAGAAGGCCAGTCGAAGTTCTCCCTTGGACCCACTGGAAAGCTAGATCGGGATCCTATAAGTCTGCGTGCCCGGAGCTGCCAAGAGGTGCTGTCCTTACCCACATTACCCAATGCATGACAGACCTAAAAAGAGGAGGAAGAGGGATTCAAGAAAAAGACTGATAGTGTCTTAAAGGTTCCCTGTGGAGTTTCTGACCTCTAGTAGCGCTATGGAGACGTTTTTTTTATGAGTGGCCCTTGTCTGTTTGTCTTGTGCACGCGCACGTACGGTCGTGACACAGTACACTTTCTACCAACGGCTTCGCATTATTCCAGTGATCTACAGGTGGTGGTGACGCGCCACGCAACACAGCAATGTGCCAACAAAGGCAGGGAAGAAGAAGACCGCTTGAATGTAAACAATCCAGGATTTTAAATACTTATACAAATGTTTCATGATGAAGGAAATACATTCAGCACATGTGTTACTTCAAGAATACACACAATGTAAACAGAACTTTTGTTTGTTTACAATTAACTCCACAGGGCACCTTTAATATAAGACATGCTGATTCTGGAAATTTGTCAAGCAATAAACTTGACTGAGGATCAATAACATTATTATTTTTCCTAGTCACTTTTGGGAGTACACAGTGAAATAGGGAAAGTTATCACATGGTGACTGAGTAATCTAATTATGGAGGCAACATGAATAAGCAAGAAAATTATCCAAAGACATCTTTAAAGGAATTATAATTATTAGGAATTTTATGGAAGTGATGTTTTAAACTAACCTTTGGCAGAACAGTGATGACACACTGAGCAGGAAGGTGCGAGGCAATGTGGGTTACAATCTCCCATGGTAATGACAACAAGCCACGTGCCTCCGCAGAAGGTGAGGGGCTAACATCTGCTGAGGATGGCTGACCTGGAGGCAGAAGACTGGAAGGAATATGAAGACCAATGTGACTTGATTCTTAATCTCACATTGTTAGGTGATTTGAACAGCCAGTTGATTGAGAGAGATAGAGAGCTCTTACCCCTGCAGGTCAGGCCTCGAAGCTTCACTGCTTGGAGATTTCACAGGGTCAGGAGATGGTCCATCCCGGCTACTGTACGTCCCTCCTTCGGGTTCATACATGTTAAACCTGACCTCAGTCATAATATTTTCTCCTCTCAGCACAACTAACTCACACACTTCAAGCCAACATTACTTCAAACTACCTCTATTTTGAATTGTTGGCTGCGTTTGTTTCAATACATAAAACCTTAAAAATGGTGACAATGTGACAACAAAAATTGGGCTAATCTCCGCATCAGCTGCACTGGTAGCGTTACAATTCAGATTCACATTGCTTGAAGACAGCTTTTGCTACCCATCAATACAATCCTTTTCATATCGGTTTCACCGGATAGCTGTAGCTGCAACGGCTGTCTGTTAAACACATATTTTTAAAAAACTCGCGTTAAGATGCAGGTTAGCGTTAGCTTTAAGTGTTGCTATATGTTATTGAAAACAAGCTCAGCCTTTGACAAGGCAAGCCGCTGGTCAAAACTCGTCGCACGCGTCAGTGTAACACAATGGTGACCACTCTCACTATATTAACCACATTAAACAGGAATCTCATGTAACGTTCATGGAGGTACATCAACTGTCATTAATCTACTGTTATCAATGCGAGCTCCTAATGTTGGACGAACTTCAAAACACTCCAAACATCACTTCCGGTGTAGAAAGATGTCGTCATCAATCTGCGTAGCAAGGTAGCAACTATGGATGTATAATAAGTTATTTTAATACATTCATGGTAGCAAACCTTTCCATTAATGCATTTGTATCTCTTGTCCAGCAGATGTAGCAATTTAGTTTTGTGTAACGTCTCTAGGCAGATCAGAGACTCAGGCACAGAGAAAGACACAGTACACAAGGTAAGATTTAAAAAAAAAAAGAAATCCAAACATATCCAGGTGTTGGCAAAACTCACAACCTGGAATACCACCCACCCAACATTATTATGAAGCTTGTCTACGCTCACAACTGGATTACCAACGAGGTAGAACTGCCACTTTGGGTCCGTCCTTGTTATGTAGATGTTATTCAGTCTATACATGTCTATGTTGTCTATGTCTAATTACATGTATGTTGATATTTGATACAGACAACACCAAATTAGGGTTTCCAAATCCTGACAGACCATGCACACAGTTTGTTGATGAAAAGATTTATGGCATCTGTCCTCCTACAGGAACATGGAGATAAACAACAACCTGTTGCATATTTCTTTTAGAGTCGGCCTTTTCAAATTGAGATGCATTGTCTGATTCTGTATTGTGGACTGATTGATATTTAATCTGATCTCAGATCTGCTTGATGCAATCCTTCTCCCCAAACAGGTCGCAGTCTGCAAATGTGATGCTCATACGACTAACAAAGATCCTATTTCACAGGGGAATGCAAGAGCGGATGCTGCTGCAAAGGCTGCAGCAAAACTTCCACTCACTAATGACAAACTACTGTTGGTTTCCACAGCTCCTTTAACCACAGTTGTTGATTTACAGTAGTTACAAGGACGAGCTGATGAGACTGAAAAAGCCACTTGGGAGAAAAGCGGATGTGTGAAAAAAGGTAGTGGGTTTGGTACAAACCTTGTTTGCCTAAATATGTGTTTCCACATTATGCTAAATTGACACATGATCCATCCCTGTCCATCCCCACTCTGTTGATTTTGTTCCTGTTGTTGTGACTAGAACATTCTCAGACACACAATGGCACAAAAAAGAGAATTGTTGATGCAGAAGCCTAACCTTGCTGATCCTGAGGTTACAGAGAATGTCTGGTACCAGATGGCTTTATGGTAGGGACACAAGTTTGGGAAAGGATAATGTTATGTCTGTACAGGTATACAAGTCTCTTCTTCCTTTTCCCTTAGACGAATCAGAAACCATGGGAGTCTTAGTTGCTTTGACTGTTGGAAGGTTGACTTCAGGATACAAGATTTTAAAAAATCATATCAGAGGCTTAGACGATAATGATGCTGATGATGAAAAGTAAATGCATCCTGCCGTGTTAATGTTTCCTATGCAATTTTGATTTATATATGTATGTTTAGATTAGCCTTAGATTGTGTGGGGGCTTGACAGGTTTTCCCTCACAACTGTTTAGGAGGTTTTCACAAGGTCTTCACAAGGTAGATAGGTGCAACCTCGCTTTTACTCACTCCCAGCGAAACAGGGAGGAGAGGTTTTCCAGGTGGCACTCCTGTGGAAATTAACCTCACTCTAGACACATTCTGGTGTGTCCAAGATCCCAGCACTTGTTGTTCAAGAGACGGACTGACTCCATTACCACAGGTTGAGTAAGATGTGTGTTGATTTCTATAACCAGTTAAGATAATGATATGACCAATAGTGTTGATTTATATAACTGAATGAGATAATGACATGACTAATATTGATAAGATTGCTGAAATACGCATGATGCCTATACCCAGAGATGAACAATTGTACACTCGAATTTATGATGATATATCTTAAACCTTCAGGTGTGATATTTTTGAAGACTTTTCCATAGGGTTGGTAAATTCTTGATTGTCAAAAATGACAAAAAGGGGGGATTTTTGATGGAAATTTACTCTGTATCATGATGACTTCATCTTTGTCTCTTCAGCATGTCTGTCCTCGCTCATCCTCGAGAATTCATTCTGTTATGGAATTCCTTATCTGACTACTGAGTGGTTTTGGCTTTGCTACCTTCACATACTTGGCTTCCTATAAAGACAGTGTAACCAGGTTTTTCCTGGCCCTTCTTGACTGTGACACCCTTTGAGTGCACATGAATGGGACCATTCTGCAGAAAGCTTAATAAATACTCAAAAGACTTTGGTGATTCAGAGACTCTTTATTTCCAGATTACCACCACAAGACTGTACATCAAAACCTGGCCCTTTAATCTTAGGGGCTGGAGGCAATGTACTTTTTTTCTTGACAGGAACTTCATCATCACTGTCACTCTCAAACAGAGTGTTTGGTCTTGTAGGGGGAAAGGACACAGAAAACGAGAAAATAATTGATTTGAATTTCAAAGATTACAATGGTTGTGTTGTCATGTTCTAGGTATAGTTTATGAACTCTATATCTGCTGTCCCTGTTCCTTGATCCCACTGTTTCTCGTGTCCCAGGTCTTCCCAGGCACTGCATTTCCTGCCCTGTTCCTGCTTGATCACAATTCCCATATGCATCGACAATCCAGTTTAAGTTCTTCTTGTATTTAAGTCCTGTGTACAGGGTTTCCTTCAGCATATTAAAAGCAGCCACGCATTGAACACTTCAAATTTCACAACAGTAGCAGAAGTAATATGGCGCTTTTAATACTTACAGCCTTTTTCGCTTTTTCTTTGGAATGTCATCCTCATCTTCTTCCTCAGCTGTTTAAAGATCAGTTTGGGTCTCTGCTCGAGGAAGTTTTAGACGAGCAGTTTTGTAATTTGCTGTAGAAATTGGAGAAATATCATTAGATTATGTATTTTTTTTAAATCAGTGAATCATAAAAATATCTGCAACCCACTGTGCTGGTACTACTTCAACTTGAGTTTCCAGGAATTCAACTATGTGAAACATGGCTAGAACAGAAAGAGGCAAAAAGTTATTAGTTTTAAAAGTATTAAAACGGTAAACTTTACTTTCTTTCAACTTCAAACAAATTGACAGAATTAGAAGTCTGTTTTAATGATAAACCTGAGAGTTTTAAAAGCTGATTGGTGGCTTATGTGCACGTAAAAAAAAATCTCATTAACACATGTTCCATAACCAATCATATTAACCATATTACTGATTAAAAAAAATGACTTGCCTACAAAGATAAGCGAAGGCAGGCTGGACACAGTCACTGGCACCACTCTCTAAATTTGATGTTGATCTGCGCATAAATTATCAAATATTTTTCTCAAGATAAAAAGCTTGGCGTGTCTAAAATATAGCAGTCCCTTACTGTTACCACACCAAATATGTTAAGGGTGAAATTTAGGATGGGTCTGCATGAAGAAGTGGAAGAACGACAAAACCAACCTCCAAAGGCAACCGTACACACTTCTGCACTTTGGTATCCAACTTTAAGCATGTCAGATTTGGTGACAGATCTGACACAAAACAAACTCCCAGGTGGAGACAGGTGGACCTGTTCCACAAGGCTTAACAGGAACTGAGTGTTGCATTTTCAATTTTATGTGGGTTTTCAAAGTTTCCTCATCTGTTGAACTTGTTGAGTCATGTTCTGAAATTCTGCGTATATCTTGCTGCAGTGGTGAGCTAGGTTTTCTAATCATTCTTTTAATTTCTTTTAAGTAGTTTTCAAAAGGAAACCCTGATATCCAATCTAAGTGGCCATGCACCTTCACATCATCACCACGATGAGTCAAACCATGTATATTATACATTAAAAACCCCTGACCATAGAGTTCCCCAAAATGCTTAAATAATCTAAGTAGTGTGTTTGCCTTTTACAGCAAACAGTATGTTGGACTTGCCAAAATGTATATACTCACAGATAACAGCATAACATTTTTATAAACCTCAGTAGTCAGCATATACCTCAAAACTACTGGACCAGTGTAAAGTAAAAACTGTCTTAAGTTCTGTTGCCTTCCATCGTGACCTCTCACTAAGAGCCCATGGCCTTCTAGCAAATTCTGAGGGTATGTAATTTCTGAGAGCAAGCAATTTGCCTGAAATGACAGTTGCCTGGATGATATACGGTATTGCAACTTGCCACTAGTGCCCATTCACAAATCGAGCAAACGACGCACCACACCTAAGCACACTAAATGCATATAGTCGTGGAAATCCACTGACCATAGGAACAGACGTTTCACAAAATGGGGAATGTTGAATGTGATGGTCTTCATCCTCTACATTTGAAAAAGATTCATCAGTTCTTGCTCTAGCATTAACTTCTGGAAATGTCATGCGATTATTAATGTAAACTCTTGACTGTACACATTTATCACAGCCACTGTACCCATTGTGTGACTTGAAACCTTTAATAAAGGCCCTCGCAGGAGCATCACAGATTACAGAGCTCACACTCAAAACAAAGGTTTTACCATTAACAACAAATCCACTGCTCATGGATTTCAACTCACAGACCAAATCCTTCAGATATTCTGATAATCCCACAGAAAAGAGCAATCGGCACAGGTTTTCTACTATACCCCTGGAGCATTCCCAAAATTGGCCAGAACTGTACAGCTGAACTTTAAAAAATTGGAAGACCATCAATGTTTAATTGTAATTTAAAACTGTGATGACGTGGAATAACTGATGTTAGCTTTTGAAATATTCGGCTAAACATATTCTGTATACCAAAATAATGGAATGATCCACCTGCCAAGAAAGCAACAATATGGGAGGTCTGTGTTTTAAGTAATGTTCTTGCATCTTTTGGCAAAGAGGGGTGATGGACTTTCAGTATAGACAAAAGGGCAGACAATGCGATCAATGAAACACCAAAATGTGTTGCCCAGTCTCCCAAACAACCTGCTAAATCAGGGGTCTCAAACTCGCGGCCCGCGGGCCAATTGCGGCCCCCTACTTGACAGCAAAGTTTAGGGTTAGTGCGGCCCGCAAATTTTTTTATAGGCACGTGTGTGAGTCGTTGTCAAGCAACACAAATTAGCAACGTTGGTGAACTTCAGCGTTGTTTATTACGTTGGATTCTTAATCTCTCTATGTACGTTTCTTTTGTCACCAAGCCCCAGTCACGTCTTTCTCAAAACCTGCTGTGAAGAGAAAAGTTGGCGATGAGCACAGACGATTTCAGGATAAGTGGGAGACGGAATATTGTTTTGTTGAGCACAGGAGCATTGCGACTTATATGCACCGAGAAATTTGCGGTGCACAAGGAGTACAACATCAGACGTCATTATTTAACGAGACATGCTGAGGAGTATGCAAAATACCAGGGAGATAAGCGAGAGGCCCAGGTCGCCAAACTTAAAACATGTCTACTGAGGCAACAAGACTTGTTCAAGAAAGAAAGAAACAAAGAGTGATGCAGCAGTCGAAGCTAGCTACGTGGTGAGTGAGATCATTGCTAAAGCAGGAAAGCCATTCAAAGACGGCGAGTTCATCAACAAGTGCATGTTACAGGCTGCAAGTATAGTCTGTCTGGAAAAGAAGGGTCAGTTTAGCAACATCAGCCTTTCAGCCAACACAGTGGCAG